>JAQOOF010000043.1:0-179946 GCA_029931835.1 Etheostoma nigrum | reverse complement strand
AGTTTCTTAATAGATGCTGTTAAACACACTTCTCCATGCTAGAAACGTGCGTTTTGGCCTCTTCTGGTGTTTTTGTGATGTTTTAACCTTGTTACTGTCATTTAAACAGGATTACATTAGTTTCTTAATAGAAGCTTTTAAACACACATCTCCATGCTAGAAACGTGCGTTTCGGCCTCTTCTGATGTTTTTGTGACGTTTCAAGCTTGTTACTGTCATTTCAACAGGATTACATTAGTTTCTTAATAGAAGCTGTTAAACACATTTCTCCATGCTAGAAACATGCGTTTCGGCCTATTCTGGGCTTTTTGTGACGTTTCAAGCTTGTTACTGTCATTTCAACAGTTTTACACTAGTTTCTTAACAGTAGCTGCTATACACACATCTCCATGCTAGAAACGTGCGTTTCGGCCTCTTCTGATGTTTTTGTGACGTTTCAAGCTTGTTACTGTCATTTCAACAGGATTACATTAGTTTCTTAATAGATGCTGTTAAACACACTTCTCCATGCTAGAAACGTGCGTTTTGGCCTCTTCTGGTGTTTTTGTGATGTTTTAACCTTGTTACTGTCATTTCAACAGGATTACATTAGTTTCTTAATAGAAGCTGTTAAACACACTTCTCCATGCTAGAAACGTGCGTTTCGGCCTCTTCTGATGTTTTTGTGATGTTTTAACCTTGTTACTGTCATTTCAACAGGATTACATTAGTTTCTTAATAGAAGCTTTTAAACACACATCTCCATGCTAGAAACGTGCGTTTCGGCCTCTTCTGATGTTTTTGTGACGTTTCAAGCTTGTTACTGTCATTTCAACAGGATTACATTAGTTTCTTAATAGAAGCTGTTAAACACATTTCTCCATGCTAGAAACATGCGTTTCGGCCTATTCTGGGCTTTTTGTGACGTTTCAAGCTTGTTACTGTCATTTCAACAGTTTTACACTAGTTTCTTAACAGTAGCTGCTATACACACATCTCCATGCTAGAAACGTGCGTTTCGGCCTCTTCTGATGTTTTTGTGACGTTTCAAGCTTGTTACTGTCATTTCAACAGGATTACATTAGTTTCTTAATAGAAGCTGTTAAACACACTTCTCCATGTTAGAAACGTGCGTTTTGGCCTCTTCTGGTGTTTTTGTGATGTTTTAACCTTGTTACTGTCATTTCAACAGGATTACATTAGTTTCTTAATAGAAGCTGTTAAACACACTTCTCCATGCTAGAAACGTGCGTTTCGGCCTCTTCTGATGTTTTTGTGAGGTTTTAACCTTGTTACTGTCATTTCAACAGGATTACATTAGTTTCTTAAAAGAAGCTGTTAAACACATTTCTCCATGCTAGAAACATGCGTTTCGGCCTATTCTGGGCTTTTTGTGACGTTTCAAGCTTGTTACTGTCATTTCAACAGTTTTACACTAGTTTCTTAACAGTAGCTGCTATACACACATCTCCATGGTAGAAACGTGCGTTTCGGCCTCTTCTGATGTTTTTGTGACGTTTCAAGCTTGTTACTGTCATTTCAACAGGATTACATTAGTTTCTTATTAGATGCTGTTAAACACACTTCTCCATGCTAGAAACGTGCGTTTTGGCCTCTTCTGGTGTTTTTGTGATGTTTTAACCTTGTTACTGTCATTTAAACAGGATTACATTAGTTTCTTAATAGAAGCTTTTAAACACACATCTCCATGCTAGAAACGTGCGTTTCGGCCTCTTCTGATGTTTTTGTGACGTTTCAAGCTTGTTACTGTCATTTCAACAGGATTACATTAGTTTCTTAATAGAAGCTGTTAAACACATTTCTCCATGCTAGAAACATGCGTTTCGGCCTATTCTGGGCTTTTTGTGACGTTTCAAGCTTGTTACTGTCATTTCAACAGTTTTACACTAGTTTCTTAACAGTAGCTGCTATACACACATCTCCATGCTAGAAACGTGCGTTTCGGCCTCTTCTGATGTTTTTGTGACGTTTCAAGCTTGTTACTGTCATTTCAACAGGATTACATTAGTTTCTTAATAGAAGCTGTTAAACACACTTCTCCATGTTAGAAACGTGCGTTTTGGCCTCTTCTGGTGTTTTTGTGATGTTTTAACCTTGTTACTGTCATTTCAACAGGATTACATTAGTTTCTTAATAGAAGCTGTTAAACACACTTCTCCATGCTAGAAACGTGCGTTTCGGCCTCTTCTGATGTTTTTGTGAGGTTTTAACCTTGTTACTGTCATTTCAACAGGATTACATTAGTTTCTTAATAGAAGCTGTTAAACACATTTCTCCATGCTAGAAACATGCGTTTCGGCCTATTCTGGGCTTTTTGTGACGTTTCAAGCTTGTTACTGTCATTTCAACAGTTTTACACTAGTTTCTTAACAGTAGCTGCTATACACACATCTCCATGGTAGAAACGTGCGTTTCGGCCTCTTCTGATGTTTTTGTGACGTTTCAAGCTTGTTACTGTCATTTCAACAGGATTACATTAGTTTCTTATTAGAAGGTGTTAAACACACTTCTCCATGTTAGAAACGTGCGTTTTGGCCTCTTCTGGGCTTTTTGTGACGTTTCAAGCTTGTTTCTGTCATTTCAACAGTTTTACACTAGTTTCTTAATTAAAGCTGTTAAACACACATCTCCATGCTAGAAACGTGCGTTTCGGCCTCTTCTGATGTTTTTGTGATGTTTTAACCTTGTTACTGTCATTTCAACAGGATTACATTAGTTTCTTAATAGAAGCTGTTAAACACACTTCTCCATGCTGGAAACGTGCGTTTCGGCCAATTCTGGGCTTTTTGTGACGTTTCAAGCTTGTTACTGTCATTTCAACAGTTTTACACTAGTTTCTTAACAGTAGCTGCTATACACACATCTCCATGCTAGAAACGTGCGTTTCGACCTCTTCTGATGTTTTTGTGACGTTTCAAGCTTGTTACTGTCATTTCAACAGGATTACATTAGTTTCTTAATAGAAGCTGTTAAACACACTTCTCCATGCTAGAAACGTGCGTTTCAGCCTCTTCTGATGTTTTTGTGAGGTTTTAACCTTGTTACTGTCATTTCAACAGGATTACATTAGTTTCTTAATAGAAGCTGTTAAACACACTTCTCCATGCTGGAAACGTGCGTTTTGGCCTCTTCTGGGCTTTTTGTGACGTTTCAAGCTTGTTACTGTCATTTCAACAGTTTTACACTAGTTTCTTAACTTTAGCTGCTATACACACATCTCCATGGTAGAAACGTGCGTTTCGGCCTCTTCTGATGTTTTTGTGACGTTTCAAGCTTGTTACTGTCATTTCAACAGGATTACATTAGTTTCTTAATAGAAGCTGTTAAACACACTTCTCCATGCTAGAAACGTGCGTTTTGGCCTATTCTGGGCTTTTTGTGACGTTTCAAGCTTGTTACTGTCATTTCAACAGTTTTACACTAGTTTCTTAACAGTAGCTGCTATACACACATCTCCATGCTAGAAACGTGCGTTTCGACCTCTTCTGATGTTTTTGTGACGTTTCAAGCTTGTTACTGTCATTTCAACAGTTTTACACTAGTTTCTTAATTAAAGCTGTTAAACACACATCTCCATGCTAGAAACGTGCGTTTCGGCCTCTTCTGATGTTTTTGTGATGTTTTAACCTTGTTACTGTCATTTCAACAGGATTACATTAGTTTCTTAATAGAAGCTGTTAAACACACTTCTCCATGCTAGAAACGTGCGTTTCGGCCTCTTCTGATGTTTTTGTGAGGTTTTAACCTTGTTACTGTCATTTCAACAGGATTACATTAGTTTCTTAATAGAAGCTGTTAAACACATTTCTCCATGCTAGAAACATGCGTTTCGGCCTATTCTGGGCTTTTTGTGACGTTTCAAGCTTGTTACTGTCATTTCAACAGTTTTACACTAGTTTCTTAACAGTAGCTGCTATACACACATCTCCATGGTAGAAACGTGCGTTTCGGCCTCTTCTGATGTTTTTGTGACGTTTCAAGCTTGTTACTGTCATTTCAACAGGATTACATTAGTTTCTTATTAGAAGGTGTTAAACACACTTCTCCATGTTAGAAACGTGCGTTTTGGCTTCTTCTGGGCTTTTTGTGACGTTTCAAGCTTGTTTCTGTCATTTCAACAGTTTTACACTAGTTTCTTAATTAAAGCTGTTAAACACACATCTCCATGCTAGAAACGTGCGTTTCGGCCTCTTCTGATGTTTTTGTGATGTTTTAACCTTGTTACTGTCATTTCAACAGGATTACATTAGTTTCTTAATAGAAGCTGTTAAACACACTTCTCCATGCTGGAAACGTGCGTTTCGGCCTATTCTGGGCTTTTTGTGACGTTTCAAGCTTGTTACTGTCATTTCAACAGTTTTACACTAGTTTCTTAACAGTAGCTGCTATACACACATCTCCATGCTAGAAACGTGCGTTTCGACCTCTTCTGATGTTTTTGTGACGTTTCAAGCTTGTTACTGTCATTTCAACAGGATTACATTAGTTTCTTAATAGAAGCTGTTAAACACACTTCTCCATGCTAGAAACGTGCGTTTCGGCCTCTTCTGATGTTTTTGTGAGGTTTTAACCTTGTTACTGTCATTTCAACAGGATTACATTAGTTTCTTAATAGAAGCTGTTAAACACACTTCTCCATGCTGGAAACGTGCGTTTTGGCCTCTTCTGGGCTTTTTGTGACGTTTCAAGCTTGTTACTGTCATTTCAACAGTTTTACACTAGTTTCTTAATTAAAGCTGTTAAACACACATCTCCATGCTAGAAACGTGCGTTTCGGCCTCTTCTGATGTTTTTGTGAGGTTTTAACCTTGTTACTGTCATTTCAACAGGATTACATTAGTTTCTTAATAGAAGCTGTTAAACACATTTCTCCATGCTAGAAACATGCGTTTCGGCCTATTCTGGGCTTTTTGTGACGTTTCAAGCTTGTTACTGTCATTTCAACAGTTTTACACTAGTTTCTTAACTTTAGCTGCTATACACACATCTCCATGGTAGAAACGTGCGTTTCGGCCTCTTCTGATGTTTTTGTGACGTTTCAAGCTTGTTACTGTCATTTCAACAGGATTACATTAGTTTCTTAATAGAAGCTGTTAAACACACTTCTCCATGCTAGAAACGTGCGTTTTGGCCTCTTCTGGGCTTTTTGTGACGTTTCAAGCTTGTTACTGTCATTTCAACAGTTTTACACTAGTTTCTTAATTAAAGCTGTTAAACACACATCTCCATGCTAGAAACGTGCGTTTCGGCCTCTTCTGATGTTTTTGTGAGGTTTTAACCTTGTTACTGTCATTTCAACAGGATTACATTAGTTTCTTAATAGAAGCTGTTAAACACATTTCTCCATGCTAGAAACATGCGTTTCGGCCTATTCTGGGCTTTTTGTGACGTTTCAAGCTTGTTACTGTCATTTCAACAGTTTTACACTAGTTTCTTAACTTTAGCTGCTATACACACATCTCCATGGTAGAAACGTGCGTTTCGGCCTCTTCTGATGTTTTTGTGACGTTTCAAGCTTGTTACTGTCATTTCAACAGGATTACATTAGTTTCTTAATAGAAGCTGTTAAACACACTTCTCCATGCTAGAAACGTGCGTTTTGGCCTATTCTGGGCTTTTTGTGACGTTTCAAGCTTGTTACTGTCATTTCAACAGTTTTACACTAGTTTCTTAACAGTAGCTGCTATACACACATCTCCATGCTAGAAACGTGCGTTTCGACCTCTTCTGATGTTTTTGTGACGTTTCAAGCTTGTTACTGTCATTTCAACAGTTTTACACTAGTTTCTTAATTAAAGCTGTTAAACACACATCTCCATGCTAGAAACGTGCGTTTCGGCCTCTTCTGATGTTTTTGTGATGTTTTAACCTTGTTACTGTCATTTCAACAGGATTACATTAGTTTCTTAATAGAAGCTGTTAAACACACTTCTCCATGCTAGAAACGTGCGTTTCGGCCTCTTCTGATGTTTTTGTGATGTTTTAACCTTGTTACTGTCATTTCAACAGGATTACATTAGTTTCTTAATAGAAGCTGTTAAACACACTTCTCCATGCTAGAAACGTGCGTTTCGGCCTCTTCTGATGTTTTTGTGATGTTTTAACCTTGTTACTGTCATTTCAACAGGATTACATTAGTTTCTTAATATAAGCTTTTAAACACACATCTCCATGCTAGAAACGTGCGTTTCGGCCTCTTCTGATGTTTTTGTGACGTTTCAAGCTTGTTACTGTCATTTCAACAGTTTTACACTAGTTTCTTAACAGTAGCTGCTATACACACATCTCCATGCTAGAAACGTGCGTTTCGACCTCTTCTGATGTTTTTGTGACGTTTCAAGCTTGTTACTGTCATTTCAACAGTTTTACACTAGTTTCCTAACAGTAGCTGCTATACACACATCTCCATGCTAGAAACGTGCGTTTCGGCCTCTTCTGATGTTTTTGTGATGTTTTAACCTTGTTACTGTCATTTCAACAGGATCACATTAGTTTCTTAATAGAAGCTTTTAAACACACATCTCCATGCTAGAAACGTGCGTTTCGGCCTCTTTTGATGTTTTTGTGATGTTTTAACCTTGTTACTGTCATTTCAACAGGATTACATTAGTTTCTTAATAGAAGCTGTTAAACACATTTCTCCATGCTAGAAACATGCGTTTCGGCCTATTCTGGGCTTTTTGTGACGTTTCAAGCTTGTTACTGTCATTTCAACAGTTTTACACTAGTTTCTTAACAGTAGCTGCTATACACACATCTCCATGCTAGAAACGTGCGTTTCGGCCTCTTCTGATGTTTTTGTGACGTTTCAAGCTTGTTACTGTCATTTCAACAGGATTACATTAGTTTCTTAATAGAAGCTGTTAAACACACTTCTCCATGCTAGAAACGTGCGTTTCGGCCTCTTCTGGTGTTTTTGTGATGTTTTAAACTTGTTACTGTCATTTCAACAGGATTACATTATTTTCTTAATAGAAGCTGTTAAACACACTTCTCCATGCTGGAAACGTGCGTTTCGGCCTATTCTGGGCTTTTTGTGACGTTTCAAGCTTGTTACTGTCATTTCAACAGTTTTACACTAGTTTCTTAACAGTAGCTGCTATACACACATCTCCATGCTAGAAACGTGCGTTTCGACCTCTTCTGATGTTTTTGTGACGTTTCAAGCTTGTTACTGTCATTTCAACAGTTTTACACTAGTTTCTTAATTAAAGCTGTTAAACACACTTCTCCATGCTAGAAACGTGCGTTTCGGCCTCTTCTGATGTTTTTGTGATGTTTTAACCTTGTTACTGTCATTTCAACAGGATTACATTAGTTTCTTAATATAAGCTTTTAAACACACATCTCCATGCTAGAAACGTGCGTTTCGGCCTCTTCTGATGTTTTTGTGATGTTTTAACCTTGTTACTGTCATTTCAACAGGATTACATTAGTTTCTTAATAGAAGCTGTTAAACACACTTCTCCATGCTGGAAACGTGCGTTTCGGCCTATTCTGGGCTTTTTGTGAGGTTTTAACCTTGTTACTGTCATTTCAACAGGATTACATTAGTTTCTTAATAGAAGCTGTCAAACACACTTCTCCATGCTGGAAACGTGCGTTTTGGCCTCTTCTGGGCTTTTTGTGACGTTTCAAGCTTGTTACTGTCATTTCAACAGTTTTACACTAGTTTCTTAATTAAAGCTGTTAAACACACATCTCCATGCTAGAAACGTGCGTTTCGGCCTCTTCTGATGTTTTTGTGATGTTTTAACCTTGTTACTGTCATTTCAACAGGATTACATTAGTTTCTTAATAGAAGCTGTTAAACACACTTCTCCATGCTAGAAACGTGCGTTTTGGCCTCTTCTGGTGTTTTTGTGATGTTTTAACCTTGTTACTGTCATTTCAACAGGATTACATTAGTTTCTTAATAGAAGCTGTTAAACACACTTCTCCATGCTAGAAACGTGCGTTTTGGCCTCTTCTGGTGTTTTTGTGATGTTTTAACCTTGTTACTGTCATTTCAACAGGATTACATTATTTTCTTAATAGAAGCTGTTAAACACACTTCTCCATGCTAGAAACGTGCGTTTTGGCCTCTTCTGGTGTTTTTGTGATGTTTTAACCTTGTTACTGTCATTTCAACAGGATTACATTAGTTTCTTAATAGAAGCTGTTAAACACACTTCTCCATGCTGGAAACGTGCGTCTCGGCCTATTCTGGGCTTTTTGTGACGTTTCAAGCTTGTTACTGTCATTTCAACAGTTTTACACTAGTTTCTTAACAGTAGCTGCTATACACACATCTCCATGCTAGAAACGTGCGTTTCGACCTCTTCTGATGTTTTTGTGACGTTTCAAGCTTGTTACTGTCATTTCAACAGTTTTACACTAGTTTCCTAAAAGTAGCTGCTATACACACATCTCCATGCTAGAAACGTGCGTTTCGGCCTCTTCTGATGTTTTTGTGAGGTTTTAACCTTGTTACTGTCATTTCAACAGGATTACATTAGTTTCTTAATAGAAGCTGTCAAACACACTTCTCCATGCTGGAAACGTGCGTTTTGGCCTCTTCTGGGCTTTTTGTGACGTTTCAAGCTTGTTACTGTCATTTCAACAGTTTTACACTAGTTTCTTAACAGTAGCTGCTATACACACATCTCCATGCTAGAAACGTGCGTTTCGGCCTCTTCTGATGTTTTCGTGATGTTTTAACCTTGTTACTGTCATTTCAACAGTTTTTCACTAGTTCCCTAACAGTAGCTGCTATACACACATCTCCATGCTAGAAACGTGCGTTTCGGCCTCTTTTGATGTTTTTGTGATGTTTTAACCTTGTTACTGTCATTTCAACAGGATTACATTAGTTTCTTAATAGAAGCTGTTAAACACATTTCTCCATGCTAGAAACATGCGTTTCGGCCTATTCTGGGCTTTTTGTGACGTTTCAAGCTTGTTACTGTCATTTCAACAGTTTTACACTAGTTTCTTAACAGTAGCTGCTATACACACATCTCCATGCTAGAAACGTGCGTTTCGGCCTCTTCTGATGTTTTTGTGACGTTTCAAGCTTGTTACTGTCATTTCAACAGGATTACATTAGTTTCTTAATAGAAGCTGTTAAACACACTTCTCCATGCTAGAAACGTGCGTTTCGGCCTCTTCTGGGCTTTTTGTGACGTTTCAAGCTTGTTACTGTCATTTCAACAGGATTACATTAGTTTCTTAATAGAAGCTGTTAAACACACTTCTCCATGCTAGAAATGTGCGTTTTGGCCTCTTCTGGTGTTTTTGTGATGTTTTAACCTTGTTACTGTCATTTCAACAGGATTACATAAGTTTCTTAATAGAAGGTGTTAAACACACTTCTCTATAATAGAAACGTGCGTTTCGGCCTCTTCTGATGTTTTTGTGATGTTTTAACCTTGTTACTGTCATTTCAACAGGATTACATTAGTTTCTTAATATAAGCTTTTAAACACACATCTCCATGCTAGAAACGTGCGTTTCGGCCTCTTCTGATGTTTTTGTGACGTTTCAAGCTTGTTACTGTCATTTCAACAGTTTTACACTAGTTTCTTAACAGTAGCTGCTATACACACATCTCCATGCTAGAAACGTGCGTTTCGACCTCTTCTGATGTTTTTGTGACGTTTCAAGCTTGTTACTGTCATTTCAACAGTTTTACACTAGTTTCTTAATTAAAGCTGTTAAACACACATCTCCATGCTAGAAACGTGCGTTTCGGCCTCTTCTGATGTTTTTGTGATGTTTTAACCTTGTTACTGTCATTTCAACAGGATTACATTAGTTTCTTAATAGAAGCTGTTAAACACACTTCTCCATGCTAGAAACGTGCGTTTTGGCCTCTTCTGGTGTTTTTGTGATGTTTTAACCTTGTTACTGTCATTTCAACAGGATTACATTAGTTTCTTAATAGAAGCTGTTAAACACACTTCTCCATGCTAGAAACGTGCGTTTTGGCCTCTTCTGGTGTTTTTGTGATGTTTTAACCTTGTTACTGTCATTTCAACAGGATTACATTATTTTCTTAATAGAAGCTGTTAAACACACTTCTCCATGCTAGAAACGTGCGTTTTGGCCTCTTCTGGTGTTTTTGTGATGTTTTAACCTTGTTACTGTCATTTCAACAGGATTACATTAGTTTCTTAATAGAAGCTGTTAAACACACTTCTCCATGCTGGAAACGTGCGTCTCGGCCTATTCTGGGCTTTTTGTGACGTTTCAAGCTTGTTACTGTCATTTCAACAGTTTTACACTAGTTTCTTAACAGTAGCTGCTATACACACATCTCCATGCTAGAAACGTGCGTTTCGACCTCTTCTGATGTTTTTGTGACGTTTCAAGCTTGTTACTGTCATTTCAACAGTTTTACACTAGTTTCCTAAAAGTAGCTGCTATACACACATCTCCATGCTAGAAACGTGCGTTTCGGCCTCTTCTGATGTTTTTGTGAGGTTTTAACCTTGTTACTGTCATTTCAACAGGATTACATTAGTTTCTTAATAGAAGCTGTCAAACACACTTCTCCATGCTGGAAACGTGCGTTTTGGCCTCTTCTGGGCTTTTTGTGACGTTTCAAGCTTGTTACTGTCATTTCAACAGTTTTACACTAGTTTCTTAATTAAAGCTGTTAAACACACATCTCCATGCTAGAAACGTGCGTTTCGGCCTCTTCTGATGTTTTTGTGATGTTTTAACCTTGTTACTGTCATTTCAACAGGATTACATTAGTTTCTTAATAGAAGGTGTTAAACAGACTTCTCTATAATAGAAACGTGCGTTTCGGCCTCTTCTGATGTTTTCGTGATGTTTTAACCTTGTTACTGTCATTTCAACAGTTTTTCACTAGTTCCCTAACAGTAGCTGCTATACACACATCTCCATGCTAGAAACGTGCGTTTCGGCCTCTTCTGATGTTTTTGTGACGTTTCAAGCTTGTTACTGTCATTTCAACAGGATTACATTAGTTTCTTAATAGAAGCTGTTAAACACACTTCTCCATGCTAGAAACGTGCGTTTCGGCCTCTTCTGGGCTTTTTGTGACGTTTCAAGCTTGTTACTGTCATTTCAACAGGATTACATTAGTTTCTTAATAGAAGCTGTTAAACACACTTCTCCATGCTAGAAACGTGCGTTTTGGCCTCTTCTGGTGTTTTTGTGACGTTTTAACCTTGTTACTGTCATTTCAACAGGATTACATAAGTTTCTTAATAGAAGGTGTTAAACACACTTCTCTATAATAGAAACGTGCGTTTCGGCCTCTTCTGATGTTTTTGTGATGTTTTAACCTTGTTACTGTCATTTCAACAGGATTACATTAGTTTCTTAATATAAGCTTTTAAACACACATCTCCATGCTAGAAACGTGCGTTTCGGCCTCTTCTGATGTTTTTGTGACGTTTCAAGCTTGTTACTGTCATTTCAACAGTTTTACACTAGTTTCTTAACAGTAGCTGCTATACACACATCTCCATGCTAGAAACGTGCGTTTCGACCTCTTCTGATGTTTTTGTGACGTTTCAAGCTTGTTACTGTCATTTCAACAGTTTTACACTAGTTTCCTAACAGTAGCTGCTATACACACATCTCCATGCTAGAAACGTGCGTTTCGGCCTCTTCTGATGTTTTTGTGATGTTTTAACCTTGTTACTGTCATTTCAACAGGATCACATTAGTTTCTTAATAGAAGCTTTTAAACACACATCTCCATGCTAGAAACGTGCGTTTCGGCCTCTTCTGATGTTTTTGTGATGTTTTAACCTTGTTACTGTCATTTCAACAGGATTACATTAGTTTCTTAATAGAAGGTGTTAAACACACTTCTCTATAATAGAAACGTGCGTTTCGGCCTCTTCTGATGTTTTTGTGATGTTTTAACCTTGTTACTGTCATTTCAACAGTTTTACACTAGTTTCTTAATTAAAGCTGTTAAACACACTTCTCCATGCTAGAAACGTGCATTTCGGCCTCTTCTGATGTTTTTGTGATGTTTTAAACTTGTTACTGTCATTTCAACAGGATTACATTATTTTCTTAATAGAAGCTGTTAAACACACTTCTCCATGCTGGAAACGTGCGTTTCGGCCTATTCTGGGCTTTTTGTGACGTTTCAAGCTTGTTACTGTCATTTCAACAGTTTTACACTAGTTTCTTAACAGTAGCTGCTATACACACATCTCCATGCTAGAAACGTGCGTTTCGACCTCTTCTGATGTTTTTGTGACGTTTCAAGCTTGTTACTGTCATTTCAACAGTTTTACACTAGTTTCTTAATTAAAGCTGTTAAACACACTTCTCCATGCTAGAAACGTGCGTTTCGGCCTCTTCTGATGTTTTTGTGATGTTTTAACCTTGTTACTGTCATTTCAACAGGATTACATTAGTTTCTTAATATAAGCTTTTAAACACACATCTCCATGCTAAAAACGTGCGTTTCGGCCTCTTCTGATGTTTTTGTGATGTTTTAACCTTGTTACTGTCATTTCAACAGGATTACATTAGTTTCTTAATATAAGCTTTTAAACACACATCTCCATGCTAGAAACGTGCGTTTCGGCCTCTTCTGATGTTTTTGTGATGTTTTAACCTTGTTACTGTCATTTCAACAGGATTACATTAGTTTCTTAATAGAAGCTGTTAAACACACTTCTCCATGCTGGAAACGTGCGTTTCGGCCTATTCTGGGCTTTTTGTGAGGTTTTAACCTTGTTACTGTCATTTCAACAGGATTACATTAGTTTCTTAATAGAAGCTGTCAAACACACTTCTCCATGCTGGAAACGTGCGTTTTGGCCTCTTCTGGGCTTTTTGTGACGTTTCAAGCTTGTTACTGTCATTTCAACAGTTTTACACTAGTTTCTTAATTAAAGCTGTTAAACACACATCTCCATGCTAGAAACGTGCGTTTCGGCCTCTTCTGATGTTTTTGTGATGTTTTAACCTTGTTACTGTCATTTCAACAGGATTACATTAGTTTCTTAATAGAAGCTGTTAAACACACTTCTCCATGCTAGAAACGTGCGTTTTGGCCTCTTCTGGTGTTTTTGTGATGTTTTAACCTTGTTACTGTCATTTCAACAGGATTACATTATTTTCTTAATAGAAGCTGTTAAACACACTTCTCCATGCTAGAAACGTGCGTTTTGGCCTCTTCTGGTGTTTTTGTGATGTTTTAACCTTGTTACTGTCATTTCAACAGGATTACATTAGTTTCTTAATAGAAGCTGTTAAACACACTTCTCCATGCTGGAAACGTGCGTCTCGGCCTATTCTGGGCTTTTTGTGACGTTTCAAGCTTGTTACTGTCATTTCAACAGTTTTACACTAGTTTCTTAACAGTAGCTGCTATACACACATCTCCATGCTAGAAACGTGCGTTTCGACCTCTTCTGATGTTTTTGTGACGTTTCAAGCTTGTTACTGTCATTTCAACAGTTTTACACTAGTTTCCTAAAAGTAGCTGCTATACACACATCTCCATGCTAGAAACGTGCGTTTCGGCCTCTTCTGATGTTTTTGTGAGGTTTTAACCTTGTTACTGTCATTTCAACAGGATTACATTAGTTTCTTAATAGAAGCTGTCAAACACACTTCTCCATGCTGGAAACGTGCGTTTTGGCCTCTTCTGGGCTTTTTGTGACGTTTCAAGCTTGTTACTGTCATTTCAACAGTTTTACACTAGTTTCTTAACAGTAGCTGCTATACACACATCTCCATGCTAGAAACGTGCGTTTCGGCCTCTTCTGATGTTTTCGTGATGTTTTAACCTTGTTACTGTCATTTCAACAGTTTTTCACTAGTTCCCTAACAGTAGCTGCTATACACACATCTCCATGCTAGAAACGTGCGTTTCGGCCTCTTTTGATGTTTTTGTGATGTTTTAACCTTGTTACTGTCATTTCAACAGGATTACATTAGTTTCTTAATAGAAGCTGTTAAACACATTTCTCCATGCTAGAAACATGCGTTTCGGCCTATTCTGGGCTTTTTGTGACGTTTCAAGCTTGTTACTGTCATTTCAACAGTTTTACACTAGTTTCTTAACAGTAGCTGCTATACACACATCTCCATGCTAGAAACGTGCGTTTCGGCCTCTTCTGATGTTTTTGTGACGTTTCAAGCTTGTTACTGTCATTTCAACAGGATTACATTAGTTTCTTAATAGAAGCTGTTAAACACACTTCTCCATGCTAGAAACGTGCGTTTCGGCCTCTTCTGGGCTTTTTGTGACGTTTCAAGCTTGTTACTGTCATTTCAACAGGATTACATTAGTTTCTTAATAGAAGCTGTTAAACACACTTCTCCATGCTAGAAACGTGCGTTTTGGCCTCTTCTGGTGTTTGTGTGATGTTTTAACCTTGTTACTGTCATTTCAACAGGATTACATAAGTTTCTTAATAGAAGGTGTTAAACACACTTCTCTATAATAGAAACGTGCGTTTCGGCCTCTTCTGATGTTTTTGTGATGTTTTAACCTTGTTACTGTCATTTCAACAGGATTACATTAGTTTCTTAATATAAGCTTTTAAACACACATCTCCATGCTAGAAACGTGCGTTTCGGCCTCTTCTGATGTTTTTGTGACGTTTCAAGCTTGTTACTGTCATTTCAACAGTTTTACACTAGTTTCTTAACAGTAGCTGCTATACACACATCTCCATGCTAGAAACGTGCGTTTCGACCTCTTCTGATGTTTTTGTGACGTTTCAAGCTTGTTACTGTCATTTCAACAGTTTTACACTAGTTTCCTAACAGTAGCTGCTATACACACATCTCCATGCTAGAAACGTGCGTTTCGGCCTCTTCTGATGTTTATGTGATGTTTTAACCTTGTTACTGTCATTTCAACAGGATTACATTAGTTTCTTAATAGAAGGTGTTAAACACACTTCTCTATAATAGAAACGTGCGTTTTGGCCTCTTCTGGGCTTTTTGTGACGTTTCAAGCTTGTTACTGTCATTTCAACAGTTTTACACTAGTTTCTTAATTAAAGCTGTTAAACACACATCTCCATGCTAGAAACGTGCGTTTCGGCCTCTTCTGATGTTTTTGTGATGTTTTAACCTTGTTACTGTCATTTCAACAGGATTACATTAGTTTCTTAATAGAAGGTGTTAAACAGACTTCTCTATAATAGAAACGTGCGTTTCGGCCTCTTCTGATGTTTTCGTGATGTTTTAACCTTGTTACTGTCATTTCAACAGTTTTTCACTAGTTCCCTAACAGTAGCTGCTATACACACATCTCCATGCTAGAAACGTGCGTTTCGGCCTCTTCTGATGTTTTTGTGATGTTTTAACCTTGTTACTGTCATTTCAACAGGATTACATTAGTTTCTTAATAGAAGCTGTTAAACACATTTCTCCATGCTAGAAACATGCGTTTCGGCCTATTCTGGGCTTTTTGTGACGTTTCAAGCTTGTTACTGTCATTTCAACAGTTTTACACTAGTTTCTTAACAGTAGCTGCTATACACACATCTCCATGCTAGAAACGTGCGTTTCGGCCTCTTCTGATGTTTTTGTGACGTTTCAAGCTTGTTACTGTCATTTCAACAGGATTACATTAGTTTCTTAATAGAAGCTGTTAAACACACTTCTCCATGCTAGAAACGTGCGTTTCGGCCTCTTCTGGGCTTTTTGTGACGTTTCAAGCTTGTTACTGTCATTTCAACAGGATTACATTAGTTTCTTAATAGAAGCTGTTAAACACACTTCTCCATGCTAGAAACGTGCGTTTTGGCCTCTTCTGGTGTTTTTGTGATGTTTTAACCTTGTTACTGTCATTTCAACAGGATTACATAAGTTTCTTAATAGAAGGTGTTAAACACACTTCTCTATAATAGAAACGTGCGTTTCGGCCTCTTCTGATGTTTTTGTGATGTTTTAACCTTGTTACTGTCATTTCAACAGGATTACATTAGTTTCTTAATATAAGCTTTTAAACACACATCTCCATGCTAGAAACGTGCGTTTCGGCCTCTTCTGATGTTTTTGTGACGTTTCAAGCTTGTTACTGTCATTTCAACAGTTTTACACTAGTTTCTTAACAGTAGCTGCTATACACACATCTCCATGCTAGAAACGTGCGTTTCGACCTCTTCTGATGTTTTTGTGACGTTTCAAGCTTGTTACTGTCATTTCAACAGTTTTACACTAGTTTCCTAACAGTAGCTGCTATACACACATCTCCATGCTAGAAACGTGCGTTTCGGCCTCTTCTGATGTTTTTGTGATGTTTTAACCTTGTTACTGTCATTTCAACAGGATCACATTAGTTTCTTAATAGAAGCTTTTAAACACACATCTCCATGCTAGAAACGTGCGTTTCGGCCTCTTCTGATGTTTTTGTGATGTTTTAACCTTGTTACTGTCATTTCAACAGGATTACATTAGTTTCTTAATAGAAGGTGTTAAACACACTTCTCTATAATAGAAACGTGCGTTTCGGCCTCTTCTGATGTTTTTGTGATGTTTTAACCTTGTTACTGTCATTTCAACAGTTTTACACTAGTTCCCTAACAGTAGCTGCTATACACACATCTCCATGCCAGAAACGTGCGTTTTGGCCTCTTCTGGGCTTTTTGTGACGTTTCAAGCTTGTTACTGTCATTTCAACAGTTTTACACTAGTTTCTTAATTAAAGCTGTTAAACACACTTCTCCATGCTAGAAACGTGCGTTTCGGCCTCTTCTGATGTTTTTGTGATGTTTTAACCTTGTTACTGTCATTTCAACAGGATTACATTAGTTTCTTAATAGAAGCTGTTAAACACACTTCTCCATGCTAGAAACGTGCGTTTTGGCCTCTTCTGGTGTTTTTGTGATGTTTTAACCTTGTTACTGTCATTTCAACAGGATTACATTAGTTTTTTAATAGAAGCTGCTATACACATATCTCCATGCTAGAAACGTGCGTTTCGGCCTCTTCTGATGTTTTTGTGATGTTTTAACCTTGTTACTGTCATTTCAACAGGATTACATTAGTTTCTTAATAGAAGGTGTTAAACACACTTCTCCATGTTAGAAACGTGCGTTTTGGCCTCTTCTGGGCTTTTTGTGACGTTTCAAGCTTGTTACTGTCATTTCAACAGTTTTACACTAGTTTCTTAATTAAAGCTGTTAAACACACTTCTCCATGCTAGAAACGTGCGTTTCGGCCTCTTCTGATGTTTTTGTGATGTTTTAACCTTGTTACTGTCATTTCAACAGGATTACATTAGTTTCTTAATATAAGCTTTTAAACACACATCTCCATGCTAGAAACGTGCGTTTCGGCCTCTTCTGATGTTTTTGTGATGTTTTAACCTTGTTACTGTCATTTCAACAGGATTACATTAGTTTCTTAATATAAGCTTTTAAACACACATCTCCATGCTAGAAACGTGCGTTTCGGCCTCTTCTGATGTTTTTGTGATGTTTTAACCTTGTTACTGTCATTTCAACAGGATTACATTAGTTTCTTAATAGAAGCTGTTAAACACACTTCTCCATGCTAGAAACGTGCGTTTTGGCCTCTTCTGGTGTTTTTGTGATGTTTTAACCTTGTTACTGTCATTTCAACAGGATTACATTAGTTTCTTAATATAAGCTTTTAAACACACATCTCCATGCTAGAAACGTGCGTTTCGGCCTCTTCTGATGTTTTTGTGATGTTTTAACCTTGTTACTGTCATTTCAACAGGATTACATTAGTTTCTTAATAGAAGCTGTTAAACACACTTCTCCATGCTAGAAACGTGCGTTTTGGCCTCTTCTGGTGTTTTTGTGATGTTTTAACCTTGTTACTGTCATTTCAACAGGATTACATTAGTTTTTTAATAGAAGCTGTTAAACACGCTTCTCCATGCTAGAAACGTGCGTTTCGGCCTCTTCTGATGTTTTTGTGATGTTTTAACCTTGTTACTGTCATTTCAACAGGATTACATTAGTTTCTTAATAGAAGCTTTTAAACACACATCTCCATGCTAGAAACGTGCGTTTCGGCCTCTTCTGATGTTTTTGTGACGTTTCAAGCTTGTTACTGTCATTTCAACAGGATTACATTGGTTTCTTAATAGAAGGTGTTAAACACACTTCTCCATGCTAGAAACGTGCGTTTTGGCCTCTTCTGGGCTTTTTGTGACGTTTCAAGCTTGTTACTGTCATTTCAACAGTTTTACACTAGTTTCTTAATTAAAGCTGTTAAACACACTTCTCCATGCTAGAAACGTGCGTTTCGGCCTCTTCTGATGTTTTTGTGATGTTTTAACCTTGTTACTGTCATTTCAACAGGATTACATTAGTTTCTTAATATAAGCTTTTAAACACACATCTCCATGCTAGAAACGTGCGTTTCGGCCTCTTCTGATGTTTTTGTGATGTTTTAACCTTGTTACTGTCATTTCAACAGGATTACATTAGTTTCTTAATAGAAGCTGTTAAACACACTTCTCCATGCTAGAAACGTGCGTTTTGGCCTCTTCTGGTGTTTTTGTGATGTTTTAACCTTGTTACTGTCATTTCAACAAGATTACATTAGTTTCTTAATAGAAGCTGTTAAACACACTTCTCCATGCTAGAAACGTGCGTTTTGGCCTCTTCTGGTGTTTTTGTGATGTTTTAACCTTGTTACTGTCATTTCAACAGGATTACATTAGTTTTTTAATAGAAGCTGTTAAACACACTTCTCCATGCTAGAAACGTGCGTTTCGGCCTCTTCTGATGTTTTTGTGATGTTTTAACCTTGTTACTGTCATTTCAACAGGATTACATTAGTTTCTTAATAGAAGCTTTTAAACACACATCTCCATGCTAGAAACGTGCGTTTCGACCTCTTCTGATGTTTTTGTGACGTTTCAAGCTTGTTACTGTCATTTCAACAGGATTACATTAGTTTCTTAATAGAAGCTGTTAAACACACTTCTCCATGCTAGAAACGTGCGTTTCGGCCTCTTCTGATGTTTTTGTGATGTTTTAACCTTGTTACTGTCATTTCAACAGGATTACATTAGTTTCTTAATAGAAGGTGTTAAACACACTTCTCCATGTTAGAAACGTGCGTTTTGGCCTCTTCTGGGCTTTTTGTGACGTTTCAAGCTTGTTACTGTCATTTCAACAGTTTTACACTAGTTTCTTAATTAAAGCTGTTAAACACACATCTCCATGCTAGAAACGTGCGTTTCGGCCTCTTCTGATGTTTTTGTGATGTTTTAACCTTGTTACTGTCATTTCAACAGGATTACATTAGTTTCTTAATAGAAGCTGTTAAACACACTTCTCCATGCTAGAAACGTGCGTTTTGGCCTCTTCTGGTGTTTTTGTGATGTTTTAACCTTGTTACTGTCATTTCAACAGGATTACATTATTTTCTTAATAGAAGCTGTTAAACACACTTCTCCATGCTAGAAACGTGCGTTTTGGCCTCTTCTGGTGTTTTTGTGATGTTTTAACCTTGTTACTGTCATTTCAACAGGATTACATTAGTTTCTTAATAGAAGCTGTTAAACACACTTCTCCATGCTGGAAACGTGCGTTTCGGCCTATTCTGGGCTTTTTGTGACGTTTCAAGCTTGTTACTGTCATTTCAACAGGATTACATTAGTTTCTTAATAGAAGGTGTTAAACAGACTTCTCTATAATAGAAACGTGCGTTTCGGCCTCTTCTGATGTTTTCGTGATGTTTTAACCTTGTTACTGTCATTTCAACAGTTTTTCACTAGTTCCCTAACAGTAGCTGCTATACACACATCTCCATGCTAGAAACGTGCGTTTCGGCCTCTTCTGGTGTTTTTGTGATGTTTTAACCTTGTTACTGTCATTTCAACAGGATTACATAAGTTTCTTAATAGAAGGTGTTAAACACACTTCTCTATAATAGAAACGTGCGTTTCGGCCTCTTCTGATGTTTTTGTGATGTTTTAACCTTGTTACTGTCATTTCAACAGGATTACATTAGTTTCTTAATATAAGCTTTTAAACACACATCTCCATGCTAGAAACGTGCGTTTCGGCCTCTTCTGATGTTTTTGTGACGTTTCAAGCTTGTTACTGTCATTTCAACAGTTTTACACTAGTTTCTTAACAGTAGCTGCTATACACACATCTCCATGCTAGAAACGTGCGTTTCGACCTCTTCTGATGTTTTTGTGACGTTTCAAGCTTGTTACTGTCATTTCAACAGTTTTACACTAGTTTCCTAACAGTAGCTGCTATACACACATCTCCATGCTAGAAACGTGCGTTTCGGCCTCTTCTGATGTTTTTGTGATGTTTTAACCTTGTTACTGTCATTTCAACAGGATCACATTAGTTTCTTAATAGAAGCTTTTAAACACACATCTCCATGCTAGAAACGTGCGTTTCGGCCTCTTCTGATGTTTTTGTGATGTTTTAACCTTGTTACTGTCATTTCAACAGGATTACATTAGTTTCTTAATAGAAGGTGTTAAACACACTTCTCTATAATAGAAACGTGCGTTTCGGCCTCTTCTGATGTTTTTGTGATGTTTTAACCTTGTTACTGTCATTTCAACAGTTTTACACTAGTTCCCTAACAGTAGCTGCTATACACACATCTCCATGCTAGAAACGTGCGTTTTGGCCTCTTCTGGGCTTTTTGTGACGTTTCAAGCTTGTTACTGTCATTTCAACAGTTTTACACTAGTTTCTTAATTAAAGCTGTTAAACACACTTCTCCATGCTAGAAACGTGCGTTTCGGCCTCTTCTGATGTTTTTGTGATGTTTTAACCTTGTTACTGTCATTTCAACAGGATTACATTAGTTTCTTAATAGAAGCTGTTAAACACACTTCTCCATGCTAGAAACGTGCGTTTTGGCCTCTTCTGGTGTTTTTGTGAGGTTTTAACCTTGTTACTGTCATTTCAACAGGATTACATTATTTTCTTAATAGAAGCTGCTATACACACATCTCCATGCTAGAAACGTGCGTTTCGACCTCTTCTGATGTTTTTGTGACGTTTCAAGCTTGTTACTGTCATTTCAACAGTTTTACACTAGTTTCTTAATTAAAGCTGTTAAACACACTTCTCCATGCTAGAAACGTGCGTTTCGGCCTCTTCTGATGTTTTTGTGATGTTTTAACCTTGTTACTGTCATTTCAACAGGATTACATTAGTTTCTTAATATAAGCTTTTAAACACACATCTCCATGCTAAAAACGTGCGTTTCGGCCTCTTCTGATGTTTTTGTGATGTTTTAACCTTGTTACTGTCATTTCAACAGGATTACATTAGTTTCTTAATATAAGCTTTTAAACACACATCTCCATGCTAGAAACGTGCGTTTCGGCCTCTTCTGATGTTTTTGTGATGTTTTAACCTTGTTACTGTCTCTTTCAACAGGATTACATTAGTTTCTTAATGGAAGCTGTTAAACACACTTCTCCATGCTGGAAACGTGCGTTTCGGCCTATTCTGGGCTTTTTGTGACGTTTCAAGCTTGTTACTGTCATTTCAACAGTTTTACACTAGTTTCTTAACAGTAGCTGCTATACACACATCTCCATGCTAGAAACGTGCGTTTCGACCTCTTCTGATGTTTTTGTGACGTTTCAAGCTTGTTACTGTCATTTCAACAGTTTTACACTAGTTTCCTAAAAGTAGCTGCTATACACACATCTCCATGCTAGAAACGTGCGTTTCGGCCTCTTCTGATGTTTTTGTGAGGTTTTAACCTTGTTACTGTCATTTCAACAGGATTACATTAGTTTCTTAATAGAAGCTGTCAAACACACTTCTCCATGCTGGAAACGTGCGTTTTGGCCTCTTCTGATGTTTTTGTGATGTTTTAACCTTGTTACTGTCATTTCAACAGGATTACATTAGTTTCTTAATAGAAGGTGTTAAACACACTTCTCTATAATAGAAACGTGCGTTTCGGCCTCTTCTGATGTTTTTGTGATGTTTTAACCTTGTTACTGTCATTTCAACAGTTTTACACTAGTTCCCTAACAGTAGCTGCTATACACACATCTCCATGCTAGAAACGTGCGTTTTGGCCTCTTCTGGGCTTTTTGTGACGTTTCAAGCTTGTTACTGTCATTTCAACAGTTTTACACTAGTTTCTTAATTAAAGCTGTTAAACACACTTCTCCATGCTAGAAACGTGCGTTTCGGCCTCTTCTGATGTTTTTGTGATGTTTTAACCTTGTTACTGTCATTTCAACAGGATTACATTAGTTTCTTAATAGAAGCTGTTAAACACACTTCTCCATGCTAGAAACGTGCGTTTTGGCCTCTTCTGGTGTTTTTGTGATGTTTTAACCTTGTTACTGTCATTTCAACAGGATTACATTATTTTCTTAATAGAAGCTGTTAAACACACTTCTCCATGCTGGAAACGTGCGTTTCGGCCTATTCTGGGCTTTTTGTGACGTTTCAAGCTTGTTACTGTCATTTCAACAGTTTTACACTAGTTTCTTAACAGTAGCTGCTATACACACATCTCCATGCTAGAAACGTGCGTTTCGACCTCTTCTGATGTTTTTGTGACGTTTCAAGCTTGTTACTGTCATTTCAACAGTTTTACACTAGTTTCTTAATTAAAGCTGTTAAACACACTTCTCCATGCTAGAAACGTGCGTTTCGGCCTCTTCTGATGTTTTTGTGATGTTTTAACCTTGTTACTGTCATTTCAACAGGATTACATTAGTTTCTTAATATAAGCTTTTAAACACACATCTCCATGCTAAAAACGTGCGTTTCAGCCTCTTCTGATGTTTTTGTGATGTTTTAACCTTGTTACTGTCATTTCAACAGGATTACATTAGTTTCTTAATATAAGCTTTTAAACACACATCTCCATGCTAGAAACGTGCGTTTCGGCCTCTTCTGATGTTTTTGTGATGTTTTAACCTTGTTACTGTCATTTCAACAGGATTACATTAGTTTCTTAATAGAAGCTGTTAAACACACTTCTCCATGCTGGAAACGTGCGTTTTGGCCTCTTCTGATGTTTTTGTGATGTTTTAACCTTGTTACTGTCATTTCAACAGGATTACATTAGTTTCTTAATAGAAGGTGTTAAACACACTTCTCTATAATAGAAACGTGCGTTTCGGCCTCTTCTGATGTTTTTGTGATGTTTTAACCTTGTTACTGTCATTTCAACAGTTTTACACTAGTTCCCTAACAGTAGCTGCTATACACACATCTCCATGCTAGAAACGTGCGTTTTGGCCTCTTCTGGGCTTTTTGTGACGTTTCAAGCTTGTTACTGTCATTTCAACAGTTTTACACTAGTTTCTTAATTAAAGCTGTTAAACACACTTCTCCATGCTAGAAACGTGCGTTTCGGCCTCTTCTGATGTTTTTGTGATGTTTTAACCTTGTTACTGTCATTTCAACAGGATTACATTAGTTTCTTAATAGAAGCTGTTAAACACACTTCTCCATGCTAGAAACGTGCGTTTTGGCCTCTTCTGGTGTTTTTGTGATGTTTTAACCTTGTTACTGTCATTTCAACAGGATTACATTATTTTCTTAATAGAAGCTGTTAAACACACTTCTCCATGCTGGAAACGTGCGTTTCGGCCTATTCTGGGCTTTTTGTGACGTTTCAAGCTTGTTACTGTCATTTCAACAGTTTTACACTAGTTTCTTAACAGTAGCTGCTATACACACATCTCCATGCTAGAAACGTGCGTTTCGACCTCTTCTGATGTTTTTGTGACGTTTCAAGCTTGTTACTGTCATTTCAACAGTTTTACACTAGTTTCTTAATTAAAGCTGTTAAACACACTTCTCCATGCTAGAAACGTGCGTTTCGGCCTCTTCTGATGTTTTTGTGATGTTTTAACCTTGTTACTGTCATTTCAACAGGATTACATTAGTTTCTTAATATAAGCTTTTAAACACACATCTCCATGCTAAAAACGTGCGTTTCAGCCTCTTCTGATGTTTTTGTGATGTTTTAACCTTGTTACTGTCATTTCAACAGGATTACATTAGTTTCTTAATATAAGCTTTTAAACACACATCTCCATGCTAGAAACGTGCGTTTCGGCCTCTTCTGATGTTTTTGTGATGTTTTAACCTTGTTACTGTCATTTCAACAGGATTACATTAGTTTCTTAATAGAAGCTGTTAAACACACTTCTCCATGCTGGAAACGTGCGTTTCGGCCTATTCTGGGCTTTTTGTGACGTTTCAAGCTTGTTACTGTCATTTCAACAGTTTTACACTAGTTTCTTAACAGTAGCTGCTATACACACATCTCCATGCTAGAAACGTGGGTTTCGGCCTCTTCTGATGTTTTTGTGATGTTTTAACCTTGTCACTGTCATTTCAACAGGATCACATTAGTTTCTTAATAGAAGCTTTTAAACACACATCTCCATGCTAGAAACGTGCGTTTCGGCCTCTTCTGATGTTTTTGTGATGTTTTAACCTTGTTACTGTCATTTCAACAGGATTACATTAGTTTCTTAATAGAAGGTGTTAAACACACTTCTCTATAATAGAAACGTGCGTTTCGGCCTCTTCTGATGTTTTTGTGATGTTTTAACCTTGTTACTGTCATTTCAACAGTTTTACACTAGTTCCCTAACAGTAGCTGCTATACACACATCTCCATGCCAGAAACGTGCGTTTTGGCCTCTTCTGGGCTTTTTGTGACGTTTCAAGCTTGTTACTGTCATTTCAACAGTTTTACACTAGTTTCTTAATTAAAGCTGTTAAACACACTTCTCCATGCTAGAAACGTGCGTTTCGGCCTCTTCTGATGTTTTTGTGATGTTTTAACCTTGTTACTGTCATTTCAACAGGATTACATTAGTTTCTTAATAGAAGCTGTTAAACACACTTCTCCATGCTGGAAACGTGCGTTTCGGCCTATTCTGGGCTTTTTGTGACGTTTCAAGCTTGTTACTGTCATTTCAACAGTTTTACACTAGTTTCTTAACAGTAGCTGCTATACACACATCTCCATGCTAGAAACGTGCGTTTCGACCTCTTCTGATGTTTTTGTGACGTTTCAAGCTTGTTACTGTCATTTCAACAGTTTTACACTAGTTTCTTAATTAAAGCTGTTAAACACACTTCTCCATGCTAGAAACGTGCGTTTCGGCCTCTTCTGATGTTTTTGTGATGTTTTAACCTTGTTACTGTCATTTCAACAGGATTACATTAGTTTCTTAATATAAGCTTTTAAACACACATCTCCATGCTAAAAACGTGCGTTTCGACCTCTTCTGATGTTTTTGTGATGTTTTAACCTTGTTACTGTCATTTCAACAGGATTACATTAGTTTCTTAATATAAGCTTTTAAACACACATCTCCATGCTAGAAACGTGCGTTTCGGCCTCTTCTGATGTTTTTGTGATGTTTTAACCTTGTTACTGTCATTTCAACAGGATTACATTAGTTTCTTAACCCTGTGAGACCGAGAAGGCTCGCCCACGATCAAAAAAGCACCTCTGATTCATAGTTTAATAACTTTTGAACAATACAAGGCAGCGACTCACCTAAAATGGCGCCTGAATCCTGACGAATTAGCCTTTCCGGCGGTCTTTTCCGTGTCTTTTTAGCCTCTACAGGTGATTTTCTATCCAGCCTGGAACTTCCAGCCTCTTTAGGGGTTGTTGGGCTTTAAATCCATACCTTTAAATCCCAGATTAATCCACGTTATGTCCATAATTCATCGCGTTTTCGCTCGATTCGGCCGCTCGCTCGCTCGCTGCTTTGTCTCGCTCTGCTCTATTTACAGGAAGTACATGCCCATATATGGGAGATATCAGCCGAAGAGTAGAAAAGCTGAAAGATTTCAGCCCTCCCAGCACTTCCTACTTTGCCAACACTTCCTGTCAACGTGTCTGCATGCAAACAAAGGTGCTATAGTGGAACAAGATAGATATCTACCGTTTTATAGAGGAAATGGCCTCATTGGTTTGAGATATGGCATATATTTGCATTATATATTATATATTTGGGCCTTTTTTGAAGAAATGTAAATAGTATGTGCTTTATATGAGTTATAATGTTTATTATGTTTATTTTTGCATATAGAAGAACTGTTTTAGACACACAAATGCTTCTGTAGCATTGTTGTGGGTGTAATATCAATAAATATGACATTATTATGTTATTATTGGCATAGGTAAATGTCATGAGGGCAAAAGCGTCTGGACTTTTTTTGAAAAAATGTCTGTATTTTGTCATCTGTAAAATTTATAATGATTATTTCTTCACAGTGTGACTCCCAAGACATATGAGAAGTGTTTTAGAGAATAAAATGGCTTAGGTTTTACCTATATGTCTGTGATATCAATACATATCTGGAAGAGTCATGTTCCGTTTTATTTATTTATTTGTCTTTAAGGTCCTACAACCATTTTTAACATTCAAGTGACCTCATTGCAACCCAAATATTCTACTAACCCAGTTTGTCCTGAAAAAAATGATGTTCAGATCTTGACTGTAGACAACAGGGTTGATGTTTTATTGGCTTTTATATAAAATAAATCCAGACGGAAAATGAACTGTGAAAATGGCCTCAGGGCTAGGAGGGTTAATAGAAGCTGTTAAACACACTTCTCCATGCTGGAAACGTGCGTTTCGGCCTATTCTGGGCTTTTTGTGACGTTTCAAGCTTGTTACTGTCATTTCAACAGTTTTACACTAGTTTCTTAACAGTAGCTGCTATACACACATCTCCATGCTAGAAACGTGCGTTTCGACCTCTTCTGATGTTTTTGTGACGTTTCAAGCTTGTTACTGTCATTTCAACAGTTTTTCACTAGTTTCCTAAAAGTAGCTGCTATACACACATCTCCATGCTAGAAACGTGCGTTTCGGCCTCTTCTGATGTTTTTGTGAGGTTTTAACCTTGTTACTGTCATTTCAACAGGATTACATTAGTTTCTTAATAGAAGGTGTTAAACACACTTCTCCATGTTAGAAACGTGCGTTTTGGCCTCTTCTGGGCTTTTTGTGACGTTTCAAGCTTGTTACTGTCATTTCAACAGTTTTACACTAGTTTCTTAATTCAGTGTGCCGATGTGCTGCATAAGCAGCAATCGGCACAATGACTATTATTGCCCATACTTATTATTATTATTATTCTTCTTCTTCTTCCGCCACATTTTCGTCCCACTACTAGTCCCAAAGCGTTGCCAACACGCGCAAACACATTTCACCGACATGTGGGTAATGATTGGGAATGGTGTGCTATGACTTTTCTCAGAGATTTGCCGAGTGGTTTTACCGAAATCGGCAAAAATACGGCAAAAAATGTCCCATAGACATGAATGGGAAATGATCGGGAAATCGCTCAACATCGCTCAAAACGCCCCCTCTTTGGGACCGTGCTGTATCGTCATACTTTAACGTAGAAACATGATTAAAAGTTTAAACCGAAGACAAGACTTTGGCGTTTATTGGGCTGAATGGGCGTTCAGATATCAAGGACGGTTTCTACCAAATCACAGTTTACGTTTCGTCCCGTTTTCAGACCGGCTCAGATTTTCCAATGTGTGTGTATGTGGCGGAATGTTCAGAGCTAGAGTGGACGACAGAGTGGGGGGCTGCGGTACGGATCTCTGGAAGTTTCCCAAACAAATTGATCTCTCTCCTCCAGTTTTCAGTCTTCAGACTTCATTTTTGGTGAAAATGTAGGGAATCTTGTTCCGGTCGCAGACATGTAACTATGGAGTCTATCGGACTTAAATTGTTGGCTGTGATCTACCAACTGTCGACAGAAGCTATAAAAAACCAGTAGGATTCAGTGATTTTCTTCCCAAACAAATTTCTCTCTCTCCTCCAGTTTTACCTCTTTAGACATCATAGTTGGTCAAAATGTAGGGAATCTTGTGCCGGTCGCAGACATGTAACTATGGAGTCTATCGGACTAATACTTTTCGCGCTAGGCTCACCAAACTCTTGACAGGTAACATTAAAAAAAGTATCTCGCACCTTTTTTGATGAAATCACCATAGCAACATGTTCTGTTACTGAGAGGACAAAGGGAGGGGCTGCAGCACGACAGAGACAGACACACACACACACGCACAGACACACACACACACACACACAGAGACACAACACACACACACCAAACACACCACACACACACACACACATAAACACACAGACACACACACACACTCACACACACACATACATAAACACACGCACAGACACACACACAGAGAGACACAACACACACACACACACACACACACAGAGAGACACAACACACACACACATACATACACACCACACACACAACACACACAGAGAGAGACACACAACACACACACACCCACATACACACCACACCCCCCCCCCCCACACACACACACACACACAGAGACACACAACAAACACACACCCACATACACACCACACACACACAGAGAGAAACAACACACACACACCACACACACACACATACACACCACACACACACAGAGAGACACAACACACACACACCACACACACACACATACATACACACCACACACACAACACACACAGAGAGAGACACACAACACACACACACCCACATACACACCACACCCCCCCCCCACACACACACACAGAGAGACACACAACACACACACACCCACATACACACCACACACACACACAGAGAGACACAACACACACACACACACACACACATACACACACACACACACACACACACACACACACACACTCAGACACAGACACACACACACACTCTCTCACACAAACACACTCACACACACACACACACACACTCAGACACAGACACACACACACACACTCACACACACACACACACACTCAGACACAGACACACACACACACTCTCTCACAGAAACACACTCTCACACACACACACACACACTCAGACACAGACACACCTATCATTACACTGTTCCCTGGAGACAATGTTGACCAACTGACTCCTAACTGCTGTTTCCAATGTGTGTGTATGTGGATGTGCACCCAGTAGCAGGCACACTGATAAAATTTCTGCGGAATTTTCTAGTTATTTCTTATTCTCCATCTTCCGCCAAATTTCGTCCCGCTACTAGTCCCAAAGCGTTGCCAACACGCACACCACATTACACCGACATGTGGGTAATGATCGGGAATGGTGTGCTATGACTTTTCTAAGAGATTTGCCGCGTGGTTTTACCGAAATCGGCAAAAAAGCGGCAAAATTTTCTCATTGACTTGAATGGGAAATGTTCGGGAAATCGCTCAACATCGCTCAAAACGCCCCCTCTTTGGGACCGTGCTGTATCGCCATACTTTAACGTAGAAACATGATTAAAAGTTTAAACCGAAGACAAGACTTTGGCGTTTATTGGGCTGAATGGGCGTTCAGATATCAAGCCCGGTTTCTACCAAATCACAGTTTACGTTTCGTCCCGTTTTCAGACCGTCTCAGATTTTCCAATGTGTGTGTATGTGGCGGAATGTTCAGAGTTAGAGTGGACGACAGAGTGGGGGGCTTCGGTACGGATCTCTGGAAGTTTCCCAAACAAATTGCTCTCTCTCCTCCAGTTTTCAGTCTTCAGACTTCATTTTTGGTGAAAATGTAGGGAATCTTGTTCCGGTCGCAGACATGTAACTATGGAGTCTATCGGACTTAAATTGTTGGCTGTGATCTACCAACTGTCGACAGAAGCTATGAAAAACACAGTATGATTCAGTGATTTCTTCCCCAAACAAATTTGTCTCTCTCCTCCAGTTTTACATCTATAGACATTATAGTTGGTCAAAATGTAGGGAATCTTGTGCCGGTCGCAGACATGTAACTATGGAGTCTATCGGACTAATACTTTTCGCGCTAGGCTCACCAAACTCTTGACAGGTAACATTAAAAAAAGTATCTCGCACCTTTTTTGATGAAATCACCATAGCAACATGTTCTGTTACTGAGAGGACAAAGGGAGGGGCTGCAGCACGACAGAGACAGACACACACACGCACAGACACACACACACACACACAGAGACACAACACACACACACCACACACACCACACACACACACACACATAAACACACAGACACACACACACACTCACACACACACATACATAAACACACGCACAGACACACACACAGAGAGACACAACACACACACACACGCACACAAACACACACACACACAGAGAGACACAACACACACACACATACATACACACCACACACACAACACACACAGAGAGAGACACACACACACACACACACCCACATACACACCCCCCCCCCCCCCACACACACACAGAGAGACACACAACACACACACACCCACATACACACCACACACACACACAGAGAGACACAACACACACACACCACACACACACACATACACACCACACACACACAGAGAGACACAACACACACACACCACACACACACACATACATACACACCACACACACAGAGAGAGACACACAACACACACACACCCACATACACACCACACCCCCCCCCACACACACACACACACAGAGAGACACACAACACACACACACCCACATACACACCACACACACACACACAGAGACACAACACACACACACCACACACACACACATACACACCACACACACACACACACACACACAACACACACAGAGAGAGACACACAACACACACACACCCACATACACACCACACCCCCCCCCCCACACACACACACAGAGAGACACACAACACACACACACCCACATACACACCACACACACACACAGAGAGACACAACACACACACACCACACACACACACATACACACCACACACACACACACACACACAACACACACAGAGAGAGACACACAACACACACACACCCACATACACACCACACACACACACATACACACCACACACACACACATACACACCACACACACACACAACACACACAGAGAGAGACACACAACACACACACACCCACATACACACCACACACACACACAGAGAGACACAACACACACACACCACACACACACATACACACCACACACACACACACACACACACAACACACACAGAGAGACACACAACACACACACACCCACATACACACCACACACACACACATACACACCACACACACACACATACACACCAAACACACACACACACAACACACACAGAGAGAGACACACAACATACACACACCCACATACACACCACACACACACACTCAGACACAGACACACACACACACTCTCTCTCACACACACACACACACACACACACACATTCAGACACAGACACACACACACACTCTCTCACACAAACAAACTCACACACACACACACTCAGACACAGACACACACACACACACACACACTCAGACACAGACACACACACACACTCTCTCACAGAAACACACTCTCACACACACACACACACACACTCAGACACAGACACACACACACACCTCTCTCTCTCACACACACCCACACACACATTCAGACACAGACACACACACACACTCTCTCACACAAACACACTCTCACACACACACACACACACTCAGACACAGACACACACACACACACTCTCTCACACACACACACACACACACTCAGACACAGACACACACACACACACTCTCTCACAGAAACACACTCTCACACACACACACACACACACACTCAGACACAGACACACCTATCATTACACTGTTCCCTGGAGACAATGTTGACCAACTGACTCCTAACTGCTGTTTCCAATGTGTGTGTATGTGGATGTGCACCCAGTAGCAGGCACACTGATAAAATTTCTGCGGAATTTTCTAGTTAAAGCTGCTATACACACATCTCCATGCTAGAAACGTGCGTTTCGGCCTCTTCTGATGTTTTTGTGATGTTTTAACCTTGTTACTGTCATTTCAACAGGATTACATTAGTTTCTTAATAGAAGGTGTTAAACACACTTCTCCATGTTAGAAACGTGCGTTTTGGCCTCTTCTGGGCTTTTTGTGACGTTTCAAGCTTGTTACTGTCATTTCAACAGTTTTACACTAGTTTCTTAATTAAAGCTGTTAAACACACATCTCCATGCTAGAAACGTGCGTTTCGGCCTCTTCTGATGTTTTTGTGATGTTTTAACCTTGTTACTGTCATTTCAACAGGATTACATTAGTTTCTTAATAGAAGCTGTTAAACACACTTCTCCATGCTGGAAACGTGCGTTTCGGCCTATTCTGGGCTTTTTGTGACGTTTCAAGCTTGTTACTGTCATTTCAACAGGATTACATTAGTTTCTTAATAGAAGGTGTTAAACAGACTTCTCTATAATAGAAACGTGCGTTTCGGCCTCTTCTGATGTTTTCGTGATGTTTTAACCTTGTTACTGTCATTTCAACAGTTTTTCACTAGTTCCCTAACAGTAGCTGCTATACACACATCTCCATGCTAGAAACGTGCGTTTCGGCCTCTTCTGATGTTTTTGTGATGTTTTAACCTTGTTACTGTCATTTCAACAGGATTACATTAGTTTCTTAATAGAAGCTGTTAAACACACTTCTCCATGCTGGAAACGTGCGTTTCGGCCTATTCTGGGCTTTTTGTGACGTTTCAAGCTTGTTACTGTCATTTCAACAGTTTTACACTAGTTTCTTAACAGTAGCTGCTATACACACATCTCCATGCTAGAAACGTGCGTTTCGACCTCTTCTGATGTTTTTGTGACGTTTCAAGCTTGTTACTGTCATTTCAACAGTTTTACACTAGTTTCCTAACAGTAGCTGCTATACACACATCTCCATGCTAGAAACGTGCGTTTCGGCCTCTTCTGATGTTTTTGTGATGTTTTAACCTTGTTACTGTCATTTCAACAGTATTACATTAGTTTCTTAATAGAAGCTGTTAAACACACTTCTCCATGCTAGAAACGTGCGTTTCGGCCTCTTCTGATGTTTTTGTGATGTTTTAACCTTGTTACTGTCATTTCAACAGGATTACATTAGTTTCTTAATAGAAGCTGTTAAACACACATCTCCATGCTAGAAACGTGCGTTTCGGCCTCTTCTGATGTTTTTGTGATGTTTTAACCTTGTTACTGTCATTTCAACAGGATTACATTAGTTTCTTAATAGAAGCTGTTAAACACACTTCTCCATGCTAGAAACGTGCGTTTTGGCCTCTTCTGGTGTTTTTGTGATGTTTTAACCTTGTTACTGTCATTTCAACAGGATTACATTAGTTTCTTAATAGAAGCTGTTAAACACACTTCTCCATGCTAGAAACGTGCGTTTTGGCCTCTTCTGGTGTTTTTGTGATGTTTTAACCTTGTTACTGTCATTTCAACAGGATTACATTAGTTTCTTAATAGAAGCTGTTAAACACACTTCTCCATGCTGGAAACGTGCGTTTAGGCCTATTCTGGGCTTTTTGTGACGTTTCAAGCTTGTTACTGTCACTTCAACAGTTTTACACTAGTTTCTTAACAGTAGCTGCTATACACACATCTCCATGCTAGAAACGTGCGTTTCGACCTCTTCTGATGTTTTTGTGACGTTTCAAGCTTGTTACTGTCATTTCAACAGGATTACATTAGTTTCTTAATAGGAGCTGTTAAACACACATCTCCATGCTAGAAACGTGCGTTTCGGCCTCTTCTGATGTTTTTGTGATGTTTTAACCTTGTTACTGTCATTTCAACAGGATTACATTAGTTTCTTAATAGAAGCTGTTAAACACACTTCTCCATGCTGGAAACGTGCGTTTCGGCCTATTCTGGGCTTTTTGTGACGTTTCAAGCTTGTTACTGTCACTTCAACAGTTTTACACTAGTTTCTTAACAGTAGCTGCTATACACACATCTCCATGCTAGAAACGTGCGTTTCGACCTCTTCTGATGTTTTTGTGACGTTTCAAGCTTGTTACTGTCATTTCAACAGTTTTACACTAGTTTCCTAACAGTAGCTGCTATACACACATCTCCATGCTAGAAACGTGCGTTTCGGCCTCTTCTGATGTTTTTGTGATGTTTTAACCTTGTTATTGTCATTTCAACAGGATTACATTAGTTTCTTAATAGAAGCTGTTAAACACACTTCTCCATGCTGGAAACGTGCGTTTCGGCCTATTCTGGGCTTTTTGTGACGTTTCAAGCTTGTCACTGTCATTTTAACAGTTTTACACTAGTTTCTTAACAGTAGCTGCTATACACACATCTCCATGCTAGAAACGTGTGTTTCGGCCTCTTCTGATGTTTTTGTGACGTTTCAAGCTTGTTACTGTCATTTCAAAAGGGTTACATTAGTTTCTTAATAGAAGGTGTTAAACACACTTCTCTATAATAGAAACGTGCGTTTCGGCCTCTTCTGATGTTTTTGTGATGTTTTAACCTTGTTACTGTCATTTCAACAGTTTTACACTAGTTCCCTAACAGTAGCTGCTACACACACATCTCCATGCTAGAAACGTGCGTTTCGGCCTCTTCTGATGTTTTTGTGATGTTTTAACCTTGTTACTGTCACTTCAACAGGATTACATTAGTTTCTTAATTGAAGCTGTTAAACACACATCTCCATGCTAGAAACGTGCGTTTCGGCCTCTTCTGATGTTTTTGTGATGTTTTAACCTTGTTACTGTCATTTCAACAGGATTACATTATTTTCTTAATAGAAGCTGTTAAACACACTTCTCCATGCTGGAAACGTGCGTTTCGGCCTATTCTGGGCTTTTTGTGACGTTTCAAGCTTGTTACTGTCATTTCAACAGTTTTACACTAGTTTCTTAACAGTAGCTGCTATACACACATCTCCATGCTAGAAACGTGCGTTTCGACCTCTTCTGATGTTTTTGTGACGTTTCAAGCTTGTTACTGTCATTTCAACAGTTTTACACTAGTTTCTTAATTAAAGCTGTTAAACACACTTCTCCATGCTAGAAACGTGCGTTTCGGCCTCTTCTGATGTTTTTGTGATGTTTTAACCTTGTTACTGTCATTTCAACAGGATTACATTAGTTTCTTAATATAAGCTTTTAAACACACATCTCCATGCTAGAAACGTGCGTTTCGGCCTCTTCTGATGTTTTTGTGATGTTTTAACCTTGTTACTGTCATTTCAACAGGATTACATTAGTTTCTTAATAGAAGCTGTTAAACACACTTCTCCATGCTGGAAACGTGCGTTTCGGCCTATTCTGGGCTTTTTGTGACGTTTCAAGCTTGTTACTGTCATTTCAACAGTTTTACACTAGTTTCTTAACAGTAGCTGCTATACACACATTTCTATGCTAGAAACGTGCGTTTCGACCTCTTCTGATGTTTTTGTGACGTTTCAAGCTTGTTACTGTCATTTCAACAGTTTTACACTAGTTTCCTAAAAGTAGCTGCTATACACACATCTCCATGCTAGAAACGTGCGTTTCGGCCTCTTCTGATGTTTTTGTGAGGTTTTAACCTTGTTACTGTCATTTCAACAGGATTACATTAGTTTCTTAATAGAAGCTGTCAAACACACTTCTCCATGCTGGAAACGTGCGTTTTGGCCTCTTCTGGGCTTTTTGTGACGTTTCAAGCTTGTTACTGTCATTTCAACAGTTTTACACTAGTTTCTTAAATAAAGCTGTTAAACACACATCTCCATGCTAGAAACGTGCGTTTCGGCCTCTTCTGATGTTTTTGTGATGTTTTAACCTTGTTACTGTCATTTCAACAGGATTACATTAGTTTCTTAATAGAAGCTGTTAAACACACTTCTCCATAAGAGAAACGTGCGTTTTGGCCTCTTCTGGTGTTTTTGTGATGTTTTAACCTTGTTACTGTCATTTCAACAGGATTACATTATTTTCTTAATAGAAGCTGTTAAACACACTTCTCCATGCTAGAAACGTGCGTTTCGGCCTCTTCTGATGTTTTTGTGATGTTTTAACCTTGTTACTGTCATTTCAACAGGATTACATTAGTTTCTTAATAGAAGGTGTTAAACACACTTCTCCATGTTAGAAACGTGCGTTTTGGGCTCTTCTGGGCTTTTTGTGACGTTTCAAGCTTGTTACTGTCATTTCAACAGTTTTACACTAGTTTCTTAATTAAAGCTGTTAAACACACATCTCCATGCTAGAAACGTGCGTTTCGGCCTCTTCTGATGTTTTTGTGATGTTTTAACCTTGTTACTGTCATTTCAACAGGATTACATTAGTTTCTTAATAGAAGCTGTTAAACACACTTCTCCATGCTAGAAACGTGCGTTTTGGCCTCTTCTGGTGTTTTTGTGATGTTTTAACCTTGTTACTGTCATTTCAACAGGATTACATTATTTTCTTAATAGAAGCTGTTAAACACACTTCTCCATGCTAGAAACGTGCGTTTTGGCCTCTTCTGGTGTTTTTGTGATGTTTTAACCTTGTTACTGTCATTTCAACAGGATTACATTAGTTTCTTAATAGAAGCTGTTAAACACACTTCTCCATGCTGGAAACGTGCGTTTCGGCCTATTCTGGGCTTTTTGTGACGTTTCAAGCTTGTTACTGTCATTTCAACAGGATTACATTAGTTTCTTAATAGAAGGTGTTAAACAGACTTCTCTATAATAGAAACGTGCGTTTCGGCCTCTTCTGATGTTTTCGTGATGTTTTAACCTTGTTACTGTCATTTCAACAGTTTTTCACTAGTTCCCTAACAGTAGCTGCTATACACACATCTCCATGCTAGAAACGTGCGTTTCGGCCTCTTCTGATGTTTTTGTGATGTTTTAACCTTGTTACTGTCATTTCAACAGTATTACATTAGTTTCTTAATAGAAGCTGTTAAACACACTTCTCCATGCTAGAAACGTGCGTTTCGGCCTCTTCTGATGTTTTTGTGATGTTTTAACCTTGTTACTGTCATTTCAACAGGATTACATTAGTTTCTTAATAGAAGCTTTTAAACACACATCTCCATGCTAGAAACGTGCGTTTCGGCCTCTTCTGATGTTTTTGTGATGTTTTAACCTTGTTACTGTCATTTCAACAGGATTACATTAGTTTCTTAATAGAAGCTGTTAAACACACTTCTCCATGCTAGAAACGTGCGTTTTGGCTTCTTCTGGTGTTTTTGTGATGTTTTAACCTTGTTACTGTCATTTCAACAGGATTACATTAGTTTCTTAATAGAAGCTGTTAAACACACTTCTCCATGCTAGAAACGTGCGTTTTGGCCTCTTCTGGTGTTTTTGTGATGTTTTAACCTTGTTACTGTCATTTCAACAGGATTACATTAGTTTCTTAATAGAAGCTGTTAAACACACTTCTCCATGCTGGAAACGTGCGTTTAGGCCTATTCTGGGCTTTTTGTGACGTTTCAAGCTTGTTACTGTCACTTCAACAGTTTTACACTAGTTTCTTAAAAGTAGCTGCTATACACACATCTCCATGCTAGAAACGTGCGTTTCGGCCTCTTCTGATGTTTTTGTGATGTTTTAACCTTGTTACTGTCATTTCAACAGGATTACATTAGTTTCTTAATAGAAGCTGTTAAACACACTTCTCCATGCTGGAAACGTGCGTTTCGGCCTATTCTGGGCTTTTTGTGACGTTTCAAGCTTGTTACTGTCACTTCAACAGTTTTACACTAGTTTCTTAACAGTAGCTGCTATACACACATCTCCATGCTAGAAACGTGCGTTTCGACCTCTTCTGATGTTTTTGTGACGTTTCAAGCTTGTTACTGTCATTTCAACAGTTTTACACTAGTTTCCTAACAGTAGCTGCTATACACACATCTCCATGCTAGAAACGTGCGTTTCGGCCTCTTCTGATGTTTTTGTGATGTTTTAACCTTGTTACTGTCATTTCAACAGGATTACATTAGTTTCTTAATAGAAGCTGTTAAACACACTTCTCCATGCTGGAAACGTGCGTTTCGGCCTATTCTGGGCTTTTTGTGACGTTTCAAGCTTGTCACTGTCATTTTAACAGTTTTACACTAGTTTCTTAACAGTAGCTGCTATACACACATCTCCATGCTAGAAACGTGTGTTTCGGCCTCTTCTGATGTTTTTGTGACGTTTCAAGCTTGTTACTGTCATTTCAAAAGGGTTACATTAGTTTCTTAATAGAAGGTGTTAAACACACTTCTCTATAATAGAAACGTGCGTTTCGGCCTCTTCTGATGTTTTTGTGATGTTTTAACCTTGTTACTGTCATTTCAACAGTTTTACACTAGTTCCCTAACAGTAGCTGCTATACACACATCTCCATGCTAGAAACGTGCGTTTCGGCCTCTTCTGATGTTTTTGTGATGTTTTAACCTTGTTACTGTCATTTCAACAGGATTACATTAGTTTCTTAATTGAAGCTGTTAAACACACATCTCCATGCTAGAAACGTGCGTTTCGGCCTCTTCTGATGTTTTTGTGATGTTTTAACCTTGTTACTGTCATTTCAACAGGATTACATTAGTTTCTTAATAGAAGCTGTCAAACACACTTCTCCATGCTGGAAACGTGCGTTTTGGCCTCTTCTGGGCTTTTTGTGACGTTTCAAGCTTGTTACTGTCATTTCAACAGTTTTACACTAGTTTCTTAATTAAAGCTGTTAAACACACATCTCCATGCTAGAAACGTGCGTTTCGGCCTCTTCTGATGTTTTTGTGATGTTTTAACCTTGTTACTGTCATTTCAACAGGATTACATTAGTTTCTTAATAGAAGCTGTTAATCACACTTCTCCATGCTAGAAACGTGCGTTTTGGCCTCTTCTGGTGTTTTTGTGATGTTTTAACCTTGTTACTGTCATTTCAACAGGATTACATTAGTTTCTTAATAGAAGCTGTTAAACACACTTCTCCATGCTGGAAACGTGCGTTTAGGCCTATTCTGGGCTTTTTGTGACGTTTCAAGCTTGTTACTGTCACTTCAACAGTTTTACACTAGTTTCTTAACAGTAGCTGCTATACACACATCTCCATGCTAGAAACGTGCGTTTCGACCTCTTCTGATGTTTTTGTGACGTTTCAAGCTTGTTACTGTCATTTCAACAGGATTACATTAGTTTCTTAATAGGAGCTGTTAAACACACATCTCCATGCTAGAAACGTGCGTTTCGGCCTCTTCTGATGTTTTTGTGATGTTTTAACCTTGTTACTGTCATTTCAACAGGATTACATTAGTTTCTTAATAGAAGCTGTTAAACACACTTCTCCATGCTGGAAACGTGCGTTTCGGCCTATTCTGGGCTTTTTGTGACGTTTCAAGCTTGTTACTGTCACTTCAACAGTTTTACACTAGTTTCTTAACAGTAGCTGCTATACACACATCTCCATGCTAGAAACGTGCGTTTCGACCTCTTCTGATGTTTTTGTGACGTTTCAAAATTGTTACTGTCATTTCAACAGTTTTACACTAGTTTCCTAACAGTAGCTGCTATACACACATCTCCATGCTAGAAACGTGCGTTTCGGCCTCTTCTGATGTTTTTGTGATGTTTTAACCTTGTTACTGTCATTTCAACAGGATTACATTAGTTTCTTAATAGAAGCTGTTAAACACACTTCTCCATGCTGGAAACGTGCGTTTCGGCCTATTCTGGGCTTTTTGTGACGTTTCAAGCTTGTCACTGTCATTTTAACAGTTTTACACTAGTTTCTTAACAGTAGCTGCTATACACACATCTCCATGCTAGAAACGTGTGTTTCGGCCTCTTCTGATGTTTTTGTGACGTTTCAAGCTTGTTACTGTCATTTCAAAAGGGTTACATTAGTTTCTTAATAGAAGGTGTTAAACACACTTCTCTATAATAGAAACGTGCGTTTCGGCCTCTTCTGATGTTTTTGTGATGTTTTAACCTTGTTACTGTCATTTCAACAGTTTTACACTAGTTCCCTAAGAGTAGCTGCTATACACTCATCTCCATGCTAGAAACGTGCGTTTCGGCCTCTTCTGATGTTTTTGTGATGTTTTAACCTTGTTACTGTCATTTCAACAGGATTACATTAGTTTCTTAATTGAAGCTGTTAAACACACATCTCCATGCTAGAAACGTGCGTTTCGGCCTCTTCTGATGTTTTTGTGATGTTTTAACCTTGTTACTGTCATTTCAACAGGATTACATTAGTTTCTTAATAGAAGCTGTCAAACACACTTCTCCATGCTGGAAACGTGCGTTTTGGCCTCTTCTGGGCTTTTTGTGACGTTTCAAGCTTGTTACTGTCATTTCAACAGTTTTACACTAGTTTCTTAATTAAAGCTGTTAAACACACATCTCCATGCTAGAAACGTGCGTTTCGGCCTCTTCTGATGTTTTTGTGATGTTTTAACCTTGTTACTGTCATTTCAACAGGATTACATTAGTTTCTTAATAGAAGCTGTTAAACACACTTCTCCATGCTAGAAACGTGCGTTTTGGCCTCTTCTGGTGTTTTTGTGATGTTTTAACCTTGTTACTGTCATTTCAACAGGATTACATTAGTTTCTTAATAGAAGCTGTTAAACACACTTCTCCATGCTAGAAACGTGCGTTTCGGCCTCTTCTGATGTTTTTGTGATGTTTTAACCTTGTTACTGTCATTTCAACAGGATTACATTAGTTTCTTAATAGAAGGTGTTAAACACACTTCTCCATGTTAGAAACGTGCGTTTTGGTCTCTTCTGGGCTTTTTGTGACGTTTCAAGCTTGTTACTGTCATTTCAACAGTTTTACACTAGTTTCTTAATTAAAGCTGTTAAACACACATCTCCATGCTAGAAACGTGCGTTTCGGCCTCTTCTGATGTTTTTGTGATGTTTTAACCTTGTTACTGTCATTTCAACAGGATTACATTAGTTTCTTAATAGAAGCTGTTAAACACACTTCTCCATGCTAGAAACGTGCGTTTTGGCCTCTTCTGGTGTTTTTGTGATGTTTTAACCTTGTTACTGTCATTTCAACAGGATTACATTATTTTCTTAATAGAAGCTGTTAAACACACTTCTCCATGCTAGAAACGTGCGTTTTGGCCTCTTCTGGTGTTTTTGTGATGTTTTAACCTTGTTACTGTCATTTCAACAGGATTACATTAGTTTCTTAATAGAAGCTGTTAAACACACTTCTCCATGCTGGAAACGTGCGTTTCGGCCTATTCTGGGCTTTTTGTGACGTTTCAAGCTTGTTACTGTCATTTCAACAGTTTTACACTAGTTTCTTAACAGTAGCTGCTATACACACATCTCCATGCTAGAAACGTGCGTTTCGACCTCTTCTGATGTTTTTGTGACGTTTCAAGCTTGTTACTGTCATTTCAACAGTTTTACACTAGTTTCCTAACAGTAGCTGCTATACACACATCTCCATGCTAGAAACGTGCGTTTCGGCCTCTTCTGATGTTTTTGTGATGTTTTAACCTTGTTACTGTCATTTCAACAGTATTACATTAGTTTCTTAATAGAAGCTGTTAAACACACTTCTCCATGCTAGAAACGTGCGTTTCGGCCTCTTCTGATGTTTTTGTGATGTTTTAACCTTGTTACTGTCATTTCAACAGGATTACATTAGTTTCTTAATAGAAGCTTTTAAACACACATCTCCATGCTAGAAACGTGCGTTTCGGCCTCTTCTGATGTTTTTGTGATGTTTTAACCTTGTTACTGTCATTTCAACAGGATTACATTAGTTTCTTAATAGAAGCTGTTAAACACACTTCTCCATGCTAGAAACGTGCATTTTGGCCTCTTCTGGTGTTTTTGTGATGTTTTAACCTTGTTGCTGTCATTTCAACAGGATTACATTAGTTTCTTAATAGAAGCTGTTAAACACACTTCTCCATGCTGGAAACGTGCGTTTAGGCCTATTCTGGGCTTTTTGTGACGTTTCAAGCTTGTTACTGTCACTTCAACAGTTTTACACTAGTTTCTTAACAGTAGCTGCTATACACACATCTCCATGCTAGAAACGTGCGTTTCGACCTCTTCTGATGTTTTTGTGACGTTTCAAGCTTGTTACTGTCATTTCAACAGGATTACATTAGTTTCTTAATAGAAGCTGTTAAACACACATCTCCATGCTAGAAACGTGCGTTTCGGCCTCTTCTGATGTTTTTGTGATGTTTTAACCTTGTTACTGTCATTTCAACAGGATTACATTAGTTTCTTAATAGAAGCTGTTAAACACACTTCTCCATGCTGGAAACGTGCGTTTCGGCCTATTCTGGGCTTTTTGTGACGTTTCAAGCTTGTTACTGTCACTTCAACAGTTTTACACTAGTTTCTTAACAGTAGCTGCTATACACACATCTCCATGCTAGAAACGTGCGTTTCGACCTCTTCTGATGTTTTTGTGACGTTTCAAGCTTGTTACTGTCATTTCAACAGTTTTACACTAGTTTCCTAACAGTAGCTGCTATACACACATCTCCATGCTAGAAACGTGCGTTTCGGCCTCTTCTGATGTTTTTGTGATGTTTTAACCTTGTTACTGTCATTTCAACAGGATTACATTAGTTTCTTAATAGAAGCTGTTAAACACACTTCTCCATGCTGGAAACGTGCGTTTCGGCCTATTCTGGGCTTTTTGTGACGTTTCAAGCTTGTCACTGTCATTTTAACAGTTTTACACTAGTTTCTTAACAGTAGCTGCTATACACACATCTCCATGCTAGAAACGTGTGTTTCGGCCTCTTCTGATGTTTTTGTGACGTTTCAAGCTTGTTACTGTCATTTCAAAAGGGTTACATTAGTTTCTTAATAGAAGGTGTTAAACACACTTCTCTATAATAGAAACGTGCGTTTCGGCCTCTTCTGATGTTTTTGTGATGTTTTAACCTTGTTACTGTCATTTCAACAGTTTTACACTAGTTCCCTAACAGTAGCTGCTATACACACATCTCCATGCTAGAAACGTGCGTTTCGGCCTCTTCTGATGTTTTTGTGATGTTTTAACCTTGTTACTGTCATTTCAACAGGATTACATTAGTTTCTTAATTGAAGCTGTTAAACACACATCTCCATGCTAGAAACGTGCGTTTCGGCCTATTCTGGGCTTTTTGTGACGTTTCAAGCTTGTTACTGTCATTTTAACAGTTTTACACTAGTTTCTTAACAGTAGCTGCTATACACACATCTCCATGCTAGAAACGTGCGTTTCGGCCTCTTCTGATGTTTTTGTGACGTTTCAAGCTTGTTACTGTCATTTCAAAAGGGTTACATTAGTTTCTTAATAGAAGGTGTTAAACACACTTCTCTATAATAGAAACGTGCGTTTCGGCCTCTTCTGATGTTTTTGTGATGTTTTAACCTTGTTACTGTCATTTCAACAGTTTTACACTAGTTCCCTAACAGTAGCTGCTATACACACATCTCCATGCTAGAAACGTGCGTTTCGGCCTCTTCTGATGTTTTTGTGATGTTTTAACCTTGTTACTGTCATTTCAACAGGATTACATTAGTTTCTTAATTGAAGCTGTTAAACACACATCTCCATGCTAGAAACGTGCGTTTCGGCCTATTCTGGGCTTTTTGTGACGTTTCAAGCTTGTTACTGTCATTTTAACAGTTTTACACTAGTTTCTTAACAGTAGCTGCTATACACACATCTCCATGCTAGAAACGTGCGTTTCGGCCTCTTCTGATGTTTTTGTGACGTTTCAAGCTTGTTACTGTCATTTCAAAAGGGTTACATTAGTTTCTTAATAGAAGGTGTTAAACACACTTCTCTATAATTGAAACGTGCGTTTCGGCCTCTTCTGATGTTTTTGTGATGTTTTAACCTTGTTACTGTCATTTCAACAGTTTTACACTAGTTCCCTAACAGTAGCTGCTATACACATATCTCCATGCTAGAAACGTGCGTTTCGGCCTCTTCTGATGTTTTTGTGATGTTGTAACCTTGTTACTGTCATTTCAACAGGATTACATTAGTTTCTTAATAGAAGCTTTTAAACACACATCTCCATGCTAGAAACGTGCGTTTCGGCCTCTTCTGATGTTTTTGTGATGTTTTAACCTTGTTACTGTCATTTCAACAGGATTACATTAGTTTCTTAATAGAAGGTGTTAAACACACTTCTCTATAATAGAAACGTGCGTTTCGGCCTCTTCTGATGTTTTTGTGATGTTTTAACCTTGTTACTGTCATTTCAACAGTTTTACACTAGTTCCCTAACAGTAGCTGCTATACACACATCTCCATGCTAGAAACGTGCGTTTCGGCCTCTTCTGATGTTTTTGTGATGTTTTAACCTTGTTACTTTCATTTCAACAGGATTACACCAGTTTCTTAACAGTAGCTGCTATACACACATCTCCATGCTAGAAACGTGCGTTTCGGCCTCTTCTGATGTTTTTGTGACGTTTCAAGCTTGTTACTGTCATTTCAACAGGATTACATTGGTTTCTTAATAGAAGGTGTTAAACACACTTCTCCATGTTAGAAACGTGCGTTTTGGCCTCTTCTGGGCTTTTTGTGACGTTTCAAGCTTGTTACTGTCATTTCAACAGTTTTACACTAGTTTCTTAACAGTAGCTGCTATACACACATATCCATGCTAGAAACGTGCGTTTCGGCCTCTTCTGATGTTTTTGTGATGTTTTAACCTTGTTACTGTCATTTCAACAGGATCACATTAGTTTCTTAATAGAAGCTTTTAAACACACATCTCCATGCTAGAAACGTGCGTTTCGGCCTCTTCTGATGTTTTTGTGATGTTTTAACCTTGTTACTGTCATTTCAACAGGATTACATTAGTTTCTTTATAGAAGCTGTTAAAAACACTTCTCCATGCTGGAAACGTGCGTTTCGGCCTATTCTGGGCTTTTTGTGACGTTTCAAGCTTGTTACTGTCATTTCAACAGTTTTATACTAGTTTCTTAACAGTAGCTGCTATACACACATCTCCATGCTAGAAACGTGCGTTTCGGCCTCTTCTGATGTTTTTGTGACGTTTCAAGCTTCTTACTGTCATTTCAACAGGATTACATTAGTTTTTTAATAGAAGCTGTTAAACACACTTCTCCATGCTATAAACGTGCGTTTCGGCCTCTTCTGATGTTTTTGTGATGTTTTAACCTTGTTACTGTCATTTCAACAGGATTACATTAGTTTCTTAATCGAAGCTGTTAAACACACTTCTCTATGATGGAAACGTGCGTTTCGGCCTGTTCTGGGCTTTTTGTGACGTTTCAAGCTTGTTACTGTCATTTTAACAGTTTTACACTAGTTTCTTAACAGTAGCTGCTATACACACATCTCCATGCTAGAAACGTGTGTTTCGGCCTCTTCTGATGTTTTTGTGACGTTTCAAGCTTGTTACTGTCATTTCAAAAGGGTTACATTAGTTTCTTAATAGAAGGTGTTAAACACACTTCTCTATAATTGAAACGTGCGTTTCGGCCTCTTCTGATGTTTTTGTGATGTTTTAACCTTGTTACTGTCATTTCAACAATTTTACACTAGTTCCCTAACAGTAGCTGCTATACACATATCTCCATGCTAGAAACGTGCGTTTCGGCCTCTTCTGATGTTTTTGTGATGTTGTAACCTTGTTACTGTCATTTCAACAGGATTACATTAGTTTCTTAATAGAAGGTGTTAAACACACTTCTCTATAGTAGAAACGTGCGTTTCGGCCTCTTCTGATGTTTTTGTGATGTTTTAACCTTGTTACTGTCATTTCAACAGGATTACATTAGTTTCTTAATAGAAGCTGTTAAAAACACTTCTCCATGCTGGAAACGTGCGTTTCGGCCTATTCTGGGCTTTTTGTGACGTTTCAAGCTTGTTACTGTCATTTCAACAGTTTTATACTAGTTTCTTAACAGTAGCTGCTATACACACATCTCCATGCTAGAAACGTGCGTTTTGGCCTCTTCTGATGTTTTTGTGACGTTTCAAGCTTGTTACTGTCATTTCAACAGGATTACATTAGTTTTTTAATAGAAGCTGTTAAACACACTTCTCCATGCTAGAAACGTGCGTTTCGGCCTCTTCTGATGTTTTTGTGATCCCTCTGAGCCCTGAGGCCATTTTTACAGTTCATTTTCCGTCTGGATTTATTTTATATAAAAGCCAATAAAACATCAACCCTGTTGTCTACAGTCAAGATCTGAACATCATTTTTTTCAGGACAAACTGGGTTAGTAGAATATTTGGGTTGCAATGAGGTCACTTGAATGTTAAAAATGGTTGTAGGACCTTAAAGACAAATAAATAAATAAAACGGAACATGACTCTTCCAGATATGTATTGATATCACAGACATATAGGTAAAACCTAAGCCATTTTATTCTCTAAAACACTTCTCATATGTCTTGGGAGTCACACTGTGAAGAAATAATCATTATAAATTTTACAGATGACAAAATACAGACATTTTTTCAAAAAAAGTCCAGACGCTTTTGCCCTCATGACATTTACCTATGCCAATAATAACATAATAATGTCATATTTATTGATATTACACCCACAACAATGCTACACAAGCATTTGTGTGTCTAAAACAGTTCTTCTATATGCAAAAATAAACATAATAAACATTACAACTCATATAAAGCACATACTATTTACATTTCTTCAAAAAAGGCCCAAATATATAATATATAATGCAAATATATGCCATATCTCAAACCAATGAGGCCATTTCCTCTATAAAACGGTAGATATCTATCTTGTTCCACTATAGCACCTTTGTTTGCCTGCAGACACGTTGACAGGAAGTGTTGGCAAAGTAGGAAGTGTTGGGGGGGCTGAAATCTTTCAGCCTAAAGACTCTTTGGCTGATATCTCCCATATATGGGCATGTACTTCCTGTAAACAGCGCAGAGACAGACAAAGGAGCGAGGGAGCGGCCGAATCGAGCGAAAACGCGATGAATTATGGACATAAAGTGGATTAATCTGGGATTTAAAGGTATGGATTTAAAGCCCAACAACCCCTAAAGAGGCTGGAAGTTCCAGGCTGGATAGAAAATCACCTGTAGAGGCTAAAAGGACACGGAAAAGACCGCCGGAAAGGCTAATTCGTCAGGATTCAGCAGCCATTTTAGGTGAGTCGCTACCTTGTATTGTTCAAAAGTTATTAAACTATGAATCAGAGGTGCTTTTTTGATCGTGGGCGAGCCTCTCGGTCTCACAGGGTTATTAACCTTGTTACTGTCATTTCAACAGGATTACATTAGTTTCTTAATAGAAGCTGTTAAACACACTTCTCTATGATGGAAACGTGCGTTTCGGCCTATTCTGGGCTTTTTGTGACGTTTCAAGCTTGTTACTGTCATTTTAACAGTTTTACACTAGTTTCTTAACAGTAGCTGCTATACACACATCTCCATGCTAGAAACGTGCGTTTCGGCCTCTTCTGATGTTGTTGTGATGTTTTAACCTTGTTACTGTCATTTCAACAGTTTTATACTAGTTTCTTAACAGTAGCTGCTATACACACATCTCCATGCTAGAAACGTGCGTTTCGGCCTCTTCTGATGTTTTTGCGACGTTTCAAGCTTGTTACTGTCATTTCAACAGGATTACATTAGTTTCTTAATAGAAGCTGTTAAACACATTTCTCAATGCTAGAAACATGCGTTTCGGCCTATTCTGGGCTTTTTGTGACGTTTCAAGCTTGTTACTGTCATTTCAACAGGATTACATTAGTTTCTTAATAGAAGCTGTTAAACACACTTCTCTATAATAGAAACGTGCGTTTCGGCCTCTTCTGATGTTTTCGTGATGTTTTAACCTTGTTACTGTCATTTCAACAGTTTTTCACTAGTTCCCTAACAGTAGCTGCTATACACACATCTCCATGCTAGAAACGTGCGTTTCGGCCTCTTCTGATGTTTTTGTGATGTTTTAACCTTGTTACTGTCATTTCAACAGGATTACATTAGTTTCTTAATAGAAGCTGTTAAACACACTTCTCCATGCTGGAAACGTGCGTTTCGGCCTATTCTGGGCTTTTTGTGACGTTTCAAGCTTGTTACTGTCATTTCAACAGTTTTACACTAGTTTCTTAACAGTAGCTGCTATACACACATCTCCATGCTAGAAACGTGCGTTTCGACCTCTTCTGATGTTTTTGTGACGTTTCAAGCTTGTTACTGTCATTTCAACAGTTTTACACTAGTTTCCTAACAGTAGCTGCTATACACACATCTCCATGCTAGAAACGTGCGTTTCGGCCTCTTCTGATGTTTTTGTGATGTTTTAACCTTGTTACTGTCATTTCAACAGGATTACATTAGTTTCTTAATAGAAGCTGTTAAACACACTTCTCCATGCTAGAAACGTGCATTTTGGCCTCTTCTGGTGTTTTTGTGATGTTTTAACCTTGTTGCTGTCATTTCAACAGGATTACATTAGTTTCTTAATAGAAGCTGTTAAACACACTTCTCCATGCTGGAAACGTGCGTTTAGGCCTATTCTGGGCTTTTTGTGACGTTTCAAGCTTGTTACTGTCACTTCAACAGTTTTACACTAGTTTCTTAACAGTAGCTGCTATACACACATCTCCATGCTAGAAACGTGCGTTTCGACCTCTTCTGATGTTTTTGTGACGTTTCAAGCTTGTTACTGTCATTTCAACAGGATTACATTAGTTTCTTAATAGAAGCTGTTAAACACACATCTCCATGCTAGAAACGTGCGTTTCGGCCTCTTCTGATGTTTTTGTGATGTTTTAACCTTGTTACTGTCATTTCAACAGGATTACATTAGTTTCTTAATAGAAGCTGTTAAACACACTTCTCCATGCTGGAAACGTGCGTTTCGGCCTATTCTGGGCTTTTTGTGACGTTTCAAGCTTGTTACTGTCACTTCAACAGTTTTACACTAGTTTCTTAACAGTAGCTGCTATACACACATCTCCATGCTAGAAACGTGCGTTTCGACCTCTTCTGATGTTTTTGTGACGTTTCAAGCTTGTTACTGTCATTTCAACAGTTTTACACTAGTTTCCTAACAGTAGCTGCTATACACACATCTCCATGCTAGAAACGTGCGTTTCGGCCTCTTCTGATGTTTTTGTGATGTTTTAACCTTGTTACTGTCATTTCAACAGGATTACATTAGTTTCTTAATAGAAGCTGTTAAACACACTTCTCCATGCTGGAAACGTGCGTTTCGGCCTATTCTGGGCTTTTTGTGACGTTTCAAGCTTGTCACTGTCATTTTAACAGTTTTACACTAGTTTCTTAACAGTAGCTGCTATACACACATCTCCATGCTAGAAACGTGCGTTTCGGCCTCTTCTGATGTTTTTGTGATGTTTTAACCTTGTTACTGTCATTTCAACAGTTTTACACTAGTTCCCTAACAGTAGCTGCTATACACACATCTCCATGCTAGAAACGTGCGTTTCGGCCTCTTCTGATGTTTTTGTGATGTTTTAACCTTGTTACTGTCATTTCAACAGGATTACATTAGTTTCTTAATTGAAGCTGTTAAACACACATCTCCATGCTAGAAACGTGCGTTTCGGCCTATTCTGGGCTTTTTGTGACGTTTCAAGCTTGTTACTGTCATTTTAACAGTTTTACACTAGTTTCTTAACAGTAGCTGCTATACACACATCTCCATGCTAGAAACGTGCGTTTCGGCCTCTTCTGATGTTTTTGTGACGTTTCAAGCTTGTTACTGTCATTTCAAAAGGGTTACATTAGTTTCTTAATAGAAGGTGTTAAACACACTTCTCTATAATTGAAACGTGCGTTTCGGCCTCTTCTGATGTTTTTGTGATGTTTTAACCTTGTTACTGTCATTTCAACAGTTTTACACTAGTTCCCTAACAGTAGCTGCTATACACATATCTCCATGCTAGAAACGTGCGTTTCGGCCTCTTCTGATGTTTTTGTGATGTTGTAACCTTGTTACTGTCATTTCAACAGGATTACATTAGTTTCTTAATAGAAGCTTTTAAACACACATCTCCATGCTAGAAACGTGCGTTTCGGCCTCTTCTGATGTTTTTGTGATGTTTTAACCTTGTTACTGTCATTTCAACAGGATTACATTAGTTTCTTAATAGAAGGTGTTAAACACACTTCTCTATAATAGAAACGTGCGTTTCGGCCTCTTCTGATGTTTTTGTGATGTTTTAACCTTGTTACTGTCATTTCAACAGTTTTACACTAGTTCCCTAACAGTAGCTGCTATACACACATCTCCATGCTAGAAACGTGCGTTTCGGCCTCTTCTGATGTTTTTGTGATGTTTTAACCTTGTTACTTTCATTTCAACAGGATTACACCAGTTTCTTAACAGTAGCTGCTATACACACATCTCCATGCTAGAAACGTGCGTTTCGGCCTCTTCTGATGTTTTTGTGACGTTTCAAGCTTGTTACTGTCATTTCAACAGGATTACATTGGTTTCTTAATAGAAGGTGTTAAACACACTTCTCCATGTTAGAAACGTGCGTTTTGGCCTCTTCTGGGCTTTTTGTGACGTTTCAAGCTTGTTACTGTCATTTCAACAGTTTTACACTAGTTTCTTAACAGTAGCTGCTATACACACATATCCATGCTAGAAACGTGCGTTTCGGCCTCTTCTGATGTTTTTGTGATGTTTTAACCTTGTTACTGTCATTTCAACAGGATCACATTAGTTTCTTAATAGAAGCTTTTAAACACACATCTCCATGCTAGAAACGTGCGTTTCGGCCTCTTCTGATGTTTTTGTGATGTTTTAACCTTGTTACTGTCATTTCAACAGGATTACATTAGTTTCTTTATAGAAGCTGTTAAAAACACTTCTCCATGCTGGAAACGTGCGTTTCGGCCTATTCTGGGCTTTTTGTGACGTTTCAAGCTTGTTACTGTCATTTCAACAGTTTTATACTAGTTTCTTAACAGTAGCTGCTATACACACATCTCCATGCTAGAAACGTGCGTTTCGGCCTCTTCTGATGTTTTTGTGACGTTTCAAGCTTGTTACTGTCATTTCAACAGGATTACATTAGTTTTTTAATAGAAGCTGTTAAACACACTTCTCCATGCTAGAAACGTGCGTTTCGGCCTCTTCTGATGTTTTTGTGATGTTTTAACCTTGTTACTGTCATTTCAACAGGATTACATTAGTTTCTTAATCGAAGCTGTTAAACACACTTCTCTATGATGGAAACGTGCGTTTCGGCCTATTCTGGGCTTTTTGTGACGTTTCAAGCTTGTTACTGTCATTTTAACAGTTTTACACTAGTTTCTTAACAGTAGCTGCTATACACACATCTCCATGCTAGAAACGTGTGTTTCGGCCTCTTCTGATGTTTTTGTGACGTTTCAAGCTTGTTACTGTCATTTCAAAAGGGTTACATTAGTTTCTTAATAGAAGGTGTTAAACACACTTCTCTATAATTGAAACGTGCGTTTCGGCCTCTTCTGATGTTTTTGTGATGTTTTAACCTTGTTACTGTCATTTCAACAGTTTTACACTAGTTCCCTAACAGTAGCTGCTATACACATATCTCCATGCTAGAAACGTGCGTTTCGGCCTCTTCTGATGTTTTTGTGATGTTGTAACCTTGTTACTGTCATTTCAACAGGATTACATTAGTTTCTTAATAGAAGGTGTTAAACACACTTCTCTATAATAGAAACGTGCGTTTCGGCCTCTTCTGATGTTTTTGTGATGTTTTAACCTTGTTACTGTCATTTCAACAGGATTACATTAGTTTCTTAATAGAAGCTGTTAAAAACACTTCTCCATGCTGGAAACGTGCGTTTCGGCCTATTCTGGGCTTTTTGTGACGTTTCAAGCTTGTTACTGTCATTTCAACAGTTTTATACTAGTTTCTTAACAGTAGCTGCTATACACACATCTCCATGCTAGAAACGTGCGTTTTGGCCTCTTCTGATGTTTTTGTGACGTTTCAAGCTTGTTACTGTCATTTCAACAGGATTACATTAGTTTTTTAATAGAAGCTGTTAAACACACTTCTCCATGCTAGAAACGTGCGTTTCGGCCTCTTCTGATGTTTTTGTGATGTTTTAACCTTGTTACTGTCATTTCAACAGGATTACATTAGTTTCTTAATAGAAGCTGTTAAACACACTTCTCTATGATGGAAACGTGCGTTTCGGCCTATTCTGGGCTTTTTGTGACGTTTCAAGCTTGTTACTGTCATTTTAACAGTTTTACACTAGTTTCTTAACAGTAGCTGCTATACACACATCTCCATGCTAGAAACGTGCGTTTCGGCCTCTTCTGATGTTGTTGTGATGTTTTAACCTTGTTACTGTCATTTCAACAGTTTTATACTAGTTTCTTAACAGTAGCTGCTATACACACATCTCCATGCTAGAAACGTGCGTTTCGGCCTCTTCTGATGTTTTTGCGACGTTTCAAGCTTGTTACTGTCATTTCAACAGGATTACATTAGTTTCTTAATAGAAGCTGTTAAACACATTTCTCAATGCTAGAAACATGCGTTTCGGCCTATTCTGGGCTTTTTGTGACGTTTCAAGCTTGTTACTGTCATTTCAACAGGATTACATTAGTTTCTTAATAGAAGCTGTTAAACACACTTCTCCATGCTAGAAACGTGCGTTTCGGCCTCTTCTGATGTTTTTGTGATGTTTTAACCTTGTTACTGTCATTTCAACAGGATTACATTAGTTTCTTAATAGAAGCTGTTAAACACATTTCTCCATGCTAGAAACATGCGTTTCGGCCTATTCTGGGCTTTTTGTGACGTTTCAAGCTTGTTACTGTCATTTCAACAGTTTTACACTAGTTTCTTAATAGAAGCTGTTAAACACATTTCTCCATGCTAGAAACATGCGTTTCGGCCTATTCTGGGCTTTTTGTGACGTTTCAAGCTTGTTACTGTCATTTCAACAGTTTTACACTAGTTTCTTAACAGTAGCTGCTATACACACATCTCCATGCTAGAAACGTGCGTTTCGGCCTCTTCTGATGTTTTTGTGACGTTTCAAGCTTGTTACTGTCATTTCAACAGGATTACATTAGTTTCTTAATAGAAGCTGTTAAACACACTTCTCCATGCTAGAAACGTGCGTTTTGGCCTCTTCTGGTGTTTTTGTGATGTTTTAACCTTGTTACTGTCATTTCAACAGGATTACATTAGTTTCTTAATAGAAGCTTTTAAACACACATCTCCATGCTAGAAACATGCGTTTCGGCCTCTTCTGATGTTTTTGTGACGTTTCAAGCTTGTTACTGTCATTTCAACAGGATTACATTAGTTTCTTAATAGAAGCTGTTAAACACATTTCTCCATGCTAGAAACATGCGTTTCGGCCTATTCTGGGCTTTTTGTGACGTTTCAAGCTTGTTACTGTCATTTCAACAGTTTTACACTAGTTTCTTAACAGTAGCTGCTATACACACATCTCCATGCTAGAAACGTGCGTTTCGGCCACTTCTGATGTTTTTGTGACGTTTCAAGCTTGTTACTGTCATTTCAACAGGATTACATTAGTTTCTTAATAGAAGCTGTTAAACACACTTCTCCATAATAGAAACGTGCGTTTTGGCCTCTTCTGGTGTTTTTGTGATGTTTTAACCTTGTTACTGTCATTTCAACAGGATTACATTAGTTTCTTAATAGAAGCTGTTAAACACACTTCTCCATGCTAGAAACGTGCGTTTCGGCCTCTTCTGATGTTTTTGTGAGGTTTTAACCTTGTTACTGTCATTTCAACAGGATTACATTAGTTTCTTAATAGAAGCTGTTAAACACATTTCTCCATGCTAGAAACATGCGTTTCGGCCTATTCTGGGCTTTTTGTGACGTTTCAAGCTTGTTACTGTCATTTCAACAGTTTTACACTAGTTTCTTAACAGTAGCTGCTATACACACATCTCCATGCTAGAAACGTGCGTTTCGGCCTCTTCTGATGTTTTTGTGACGTTTCAAGCTTGTTACTGTCATTTCAACAGGATTACATTGGTTTCTTAATAGAAGGTGTTAAACACACTTCTCCATGTTAGAAACGTGCGTTTTGGCCTCTTCTGGGCTTTTTGTGACGTTTCAAGCTTGTTACTGTCATTTCAACAGTTTTATACTAGTTTCTTAATTAAAGCTGTTAAACACACTTCTCCATGCTAGAAACGTGCTTTTCGGCCTCTTCTGATGTTTTTGTGATGTTTTAACCTTGTTACTGTCATTTCAACAGGATTACATTAGTTTCTTAATATAAGCTTTTAAACACACATCTCCATGCTAGAAACGTGCGTTTCGGCCTCTTCTGATGTTTTTGTGATGTTTTAACCTTGTTACTGTCATTTCAACAGGATTACATTAGTTTCTTAATAGAAGCTGTTAAACACACTTCTCCATGCTAGAAACGTGCGTTTTGGCCTCTTCTGGTGTTTTTGTGATGTTTTAACCTTGTTACTGTCATTTCAACAGGATTACATTAGTTTCTTAATAGAAGCTGTTAAACACACTTCTCCATGCTAGAAACGTGCGTTTTGGCCTCTTCTGGTGTTTTTGTGATGTTTTAACCTTGTTACTGTCATTTCAACAGGATTACATTAGTTTTTTAATAGAAGCTGTTAAACACACTTCTCCATGCTAGAAACGTGCGTTTCGGCCTCTTCTGATGTTTTTGTGATGTTTTAACCTTGTTACTGTCATTTCAACAGGATTACATTAGTTTCTTAATAGAAGCTGTTAAACACACTTCTCCATGCTGGAAACGTGCGTTTCGGCCTATTCTGGGCTTTTTGTGACGTTTCAAGCTTGTTACTGTAATTTTAACAGTTTTACACTAGTTTCTTAACAGTAGCTGCTATACACACATCTCCATGCTAGAAACGTGCGTTTCGGCCTCTTCTGATGTTTTCGTGATGTTTTAACCTTGTTACTGTCATTTCAACAGTTTTTCACTAGTTCCCTAACAGTAGCTGCTATACACACATCTCCATGCTAGAAACGTGCGTTTCGGCCTTTTCTGATGTTTTTGTGATGTTTTAACCTTGTTACTGTCATTTCAACAGGATTACATTAGTTTCTTAATAGAAGCTGTTAAACACAGTTCTCCATGCTAGAAACATGCGTTTCGGCCTATTCTGGGCTTTTTGTGACGTTTCAAGCTTGTTACTGTCATTTCAACAGTTTTACACTAGTTTCTTAACAGTAGCTGCTATACACACATCTCCATGCTAGAAACGTGCGTTTCGGCCTCTTCTGATGTTTTTGTGACGTTTCAAGCTTGTTACTGTCATTTCAACAGGATTACATTAGTTTCTTAATAGAAGCTGTTAAACACACTTCTCCATGCTAGAAACGTGCGTTTTGGCCTCTTCTGGGCTTTTTGTGACGTTTCAAGCTTGTTACTGTCATTTCAACAGGATTACATTAGTTTCTTAATAGAAGCTGTTAAACACACTTCTCCATGCTAGAAACGTGCATTTTGGCCTCTTCTGGTGTTTTTGTGATGTTTTAACCTTGTTACTGTCATTTCAACAGGATTACATTAGTTTCTTAATAGAAGCTGTTAAACACACTTCTCCATGCTAGAAACGTGCGTTTTGGCCTCTTCTGGTGTTTTTGTGATGTTTTAACCTTGTTACTGTCATTTCAACAGGATTACATTAGTTTCTTAATTGAAGCTGTTAAACACACATCTCCATGCTAGAAACGTGCGTTTCGACCTCTTCTGATGTTTTTGTGACGTTTCAAGCTTGTTACTGTCATTTCAACAGTTTTACACTAGTTTCCTAACAGTAGCTGCTATACACACATCTCCATGCTAGAAACGTGCGTTTCGGCCTCTTCTGATGTTTTTGTGATGTTTTAACCTTGTTACTGTCATTTCAACAGTATTACATTAGTTTTTTAATAGAAGCTGTTAAACACACTTCTCCGTGCTAGAAACGTGCGTTTCGGCCTCTTCTGATGTTTTTGTGATGTTTTAACCTTGTTACTGTCATTTCAACAGGATTACATTAGTTTCTTAATAGAAGCTGTTAAACACACTTCTCCATGATGGAAACGTGCGTTTCGGCCTATTCTGGGCTTTTTGTGACGTTTCAAGCTTGTTACTGTCATTTCAACAGTTTTACACTAGTTTCTTAACAGTAGCTGCTATACACACATCTCCATGCTAGAAACGTGTGTTTCGGCCTCTTCTGATGTTTTTGTGACGTTTCAAGCTTGTTACTGTCATTTCAAAAGGGTTACATTAGTTTCTTAATAGAAGGTGTTAAACACACTTCTCTATAATTGAAACGTGCGTTTCGGCCTCTTCTGGTGTTTTTGTGATGTTTTAACCTTGTTACTGTCATTTCAACAGTTTTACACTAGTTCCCTAACAGTAGCTGCTATACACACATCTCCATGCTAGAAACGTGCGTTTCGGCCTCTTCTGATGTTTTTGTGATGTTTTAACCTTGTTACTTTCATTTCAACAGGATTACACTAGTTTCTTAACAGTAGCTGCTATACACACATCTCCATGCTAGAAACGTGCGTTTCGGCCTCTTCTGATGTTTTTGTGACGTTTCAAGCTTGTTACTGTCATTTCAACAGGATTACATTGGTTTCTTAATAGAAGGTGTTAAACACACTTCTCCATGTTAGAAACGTGCGTTTCGGCCTCTTCTGATGTTTTTGTGATGTTGTAACCTTGTTACTGTCATTTCAACAGGATTACATTAGTTTCTTAATAGAAGCTTTTAAACACACATCTCCATGCTAGAAACGTGCGTTTCGGCCTCTTCTGATGTTTTTGTGATGTTTTAACCTTGTTACTGTCATTTCAACAGGATTACATTAGTTTCTTAATAGAAGGTGTTAAACACACTTCTCTATAATAGAAACGTGCGTTTCGGCCTCTTCTGATGTTTTTGTGATGTTTTAACCTTGTTACTGTCATTTCAACAGTTTTACACTAGTTCCCTAACAGTAGCTGCTATACACACATCTCCATGCTAGAAACGTGCGTTTCGGCCTCTTCTGATGTTTTTGTGATGTTTTAACCTTGTTACTTTCATTTCAACAGGATTACACCAGTTTCTTAACAGTAGCTGCTATACACACATCTCCATGCTAGAAACGTGCGTTTCGGCCTCTTCTGATGTTTTTGTGACGTTTCAAGCTTGTTACTGTCATTTCAACAGGATTACATTGGTTTCTTAATAGAAGGTGTTAAACACACTTCTCCATGTTAGAAACGTGCGTTTTGGCCTCTTCTGGGCTTTTTGTGACGTTTCAAGCTTGTTACTGTCATTTCAACAGTTTTACACTAGTTTCTTAACAGTAGCTGCTATACACACATATCCATGCTAGAAACGTGCGTTTCGGCCTCTTCTGATGTTTTTGTGATGTTTTAACCTTGTTACTGTCATTTCAACAGGATCACATTAGTTTCTTAATAGAAGCTTTTAAACACACATCTCCATGCTAGAAACGTGCGTTTCGGCCTCTTCTGATGTTTTTGTGATGTTTTAACCTTGTTACTGTCATTTCAACAGGATTACATTAGTTTCTTAATAGAAGCTGTTAAAAACACTTCTCCATGCTGGAAACGTGCGTTTCGGCCTATTCTGGGCTTTTTGTGACGTTTCAAGCTTGTTACTGTCATTTCAACAGTTTTATACTAGTTTCTTAACAGTAGCTGCTATACACACATCTCCATGCTAGAAACGTGCGTTTCGGCCTCTTCTGATGTTTTTGTGACGTTTCAAGCTTGTTACTGTCATTTCAACAGGATTACATTAGTTTTTTAATAGAAGCTGTTAAACACACTTCTCGATGCTAGAAACGTGCGTTTCGGCCTCTTCTGATGTTTTTGTGATGTTTTAACCTTGTTACTGTCATTTCAACAGGATTACATTAGTTTCTTAATCGAAGCTGTTAAACACACTTCTCTATGATGGAAACGTGCGTTTCGGCCTATTCTGGGCTTTTTGTGACGTTTCAAGCTTGTTACTGTCATTTTAACAGTTTTACACTAGTTTCTTAACAGTAGCTGCTATACACACATCTCCATGCTAGAAACGTGTGTTTCGGCCTCTTCTGATGTTTTTGTGACGTTTCAAGCTTGTTACTGTCATTTCAAAAGGGTTACATTAGTTTCTTAATAGAAGGTGTTAAACACACTTCTCTATAATTGAAACGTGCGTTTCGGCCTCTTCTGATGTTTTTGTGATGTTTTAACCTTGTTACTGTCATTTCAACAGTTTTACACTAGTTCCCTAACAGTAGCTGCTATACACATATCTCCATGCTAGAAACGTGCGTTTCGGCCCCTTCTGATGTTTTTGTGATGTTGTAACCTTGTTACTGTCATTTCAACAGGATTACATTAGTTTCTTAATAGAAGGTGTTAAACACACTTCTCTATAATAGAAACGTGCGTTTCGGCCTCTTCTGATGTTTTTGTGATGTTTTAACCTTGTTACTGTCATTTCAACAGGATTACATTAGTTTCTTAATAGAAGCTGTTAAAAACACTTCTCCATGCTGGAAACGTGCGTTTCGGCCTATTCTGGGCTTTTTGTGACGTTTCAAGCTTGTTACTGTCATTTCAACAGTTTTATACTAGTTTCTTAACAGTAGCTGCTATACACACATCTCCATGCTAGAAACGTGCGTTTTGGCCTCTTCTGATGTTTTTGTGACGTTTCAAGCTTGTTACTGTCATTTCAACAGGATTACATTAGTTTTTTAATAGAAGCTGTTAAACACACTTCTCCATGCTAGAAACGTGCGTTTCGGCCTCTTCTGATGTTTTTGTGATGTTTTAACCTTGTTACTGTCATTTCAACAGGATTACATTAGTTTCTTAATAGAAGCTGTTAAACACACTTCTCTATGATGGAAACGTGCGTTTCGGCCTATTCTGGGCTTTTTGTGACGTTTCAAGCTTGTTACTGTCATTTTAACAGTTTTACACTAGTTTCTTAACAGTAGCTGCTATACACACATCTCCATGCTAGAAACGTGCGTTTCGGCCTCTTCTGATGTTGTTGTGATGTTTTAACCTTGTTACTGTCATTTCAACAGTTTTATACTAGTTTCTTAACAGTAGCTGCTATACACACATCTCCATGCTAGAAACGTGCGTTTCGGCCTCTTCTGATGTTTTTGCGACGTTTCAAGCTTGTTACTGTCATTTCAACAGGATTACATTAGTTTCTTAATAGAAGCTGTTAAACACATTTCTCAATGCTAGAAACATGCGTTTCGGCCTATTCTGGGCTTTTTGTGACGTTTCAAGCTTGTTACTGTCATTTCAACAGGATTACATTAGTTTCTTAATAGAAGCTGTTAAACACACTTCTCCATGCTAGAAACGTGCGTTTCGGCCTCTTCTGATGTTTTTGTGATGTTTTAACCTTGTTACTGTCATTTCAACAGGATTACATTAGTTTCTTAATAGAAGCTGTTAAACACATTTCTCCATGCTAGAAACATGCGTTTCGGCCTATTCTGGGCTTTTTGTGACGTTTCAAGCTTGTTACTGTCATTTCAACAGTTTTACACTAGTTTCTTAATAGAAGCTGTTAAACACATTTCTCCATGCTAGAAACATGCGTTTCGGCTTATTCTGGGCTTTTTGTGACGTTTCAAGCTTGTTACTGTCATTTCAACAGTTTTACACTAGTTTCTTAACAGTAGCTGCTATACACACATCTCCATGCTAGAAACGTGCGTTTCGGCCTCTTCTGATGTTTTTGTGACGTTTCAAGCTTGTTACTGTCATTTCAACAGGATTACATTAGTTTCTTAATAGAAGCTGTTAAACACACTTCTCCATGCTAGAAACGTGCGTTTTGGCCTCTTCTGGTGTTTTTGTGATGTTTTAACCTTGTTACTGTCATTTCAACAGGATTACATTAGTTTCTTAATAGAAGCTGTTAAACACACTTCTCCATGCTAGAAACATGCGTTTTGGCCTCTTCTGGTGTTTTTGTGATGTTTTAACCTTGTTACTGTCATTTCAACAGGATTACATTAGTTTCTTAATAGAAGCTTTTAAACACACATCTCCATGCTAGAAACGTGCGTTTCGGCCTCTTCTGATGTTTTTGTGACGTTTCAAGCTTGTTACTGTCATTTCAACAGGATTACATTAGTTTCTTAATAGAAGCTGTTAAACACATTTCTCCATGCTAGAAACATGCGTTTCGGCCTATTCTGGGCTTTTTGTGACGTTTCAAGCTTGTTACTGTCATTTCAACAGTTTTACACTAGTTTCTTAACAGTAGCTGCTATACACACATCTCCATGCTAGAAACGTGCGTTTCGGCCACTTCTGATGTTTTTGTGACGTTTCAAGCTTGTTACTGTCATTTCAACAGGATTACATTAGTTTCTTAATAGAAGCTGTTAAACACACTTCTCCATGCTAGAAACGTGCGTTTTGGCCTCTTCTGGTGTTTTTGTGATGTTTTAACCTTGTTACTGTCATTTCAACAGGATTACATTAGTTTCTTAATAGAAGCTGTTAAACACACTTCTCCATGCTAGAAACGTGCGTTTCGGCCTCTTCTGATGTTTTTGTGAGGTTTTAACCTTGTTACTGTCATTTCAACAGGATTACATTAGTTTCTTAATAGAAGCTGTTAAACACATTTCTCCATGCTAGAAACATGCGTTTCGGCCTATTCTGGGCTTTTTGTGACGTTTCAAGCTTGTTACTGTCATTTCAACAGTTTTACACTAGTTTCTTAACAGTAGCTGCTATACACACATCTCCATGCTAGAAACGTGCGTTTCGGCCTCTTCTGATGTTTTTGTGACGTTTCAAGCTTGTTACTGTCATTTCAACAGGATTACATTGGTTTCTTAATAGAAGGTGTTAAACACACTTCTCCATGTTAGAAACGTGCGTTTTGGCCTCTTCTGGGCTTTTTGTGACGTTTCAAGCTTGTTACTGTCATTTCAACAGTTTTACACTAGTTTCTTAATTAAAGCTGTTAAACACACTTCTCCATGCTAGAAACGTGCTTTTCGGCCTCTTCTGATGTTTTTGTGATGTTTTAACCTTGTTACTGTCATTTCAACAGGATTACATTAGTTTCTTAATATAAGCTTTTAAACACACATCTCCATGCTAGAAACGTGCGTTTCGGCCTCTTCTGATGTTTTTGTGATGTTTTAACCTTGTTACTGTCATTTCAACAGGATTACATTAGTTTCTTAATAGAAGCTGTTAAACACACTTCTCCATGCTAGAAACGTGCGTTTCGGCCTCTTCTGATGTTTTTGTGATGTTTTAACCTTGTTACTGTCATTTCAACAGGATTACATTAGTTTCTTAATAGAAGCTGTTAAACACATTTCTCCATGCTAGAAACATGCGTTTCGGCCTATTCTGGGCTTTTTGTGACGTTTCAAGCTTGTTACTGTCATTTCAACAGTTTTACACTAGTTTCTTAATAGAAGCTGTTAAACACATTTCTCCATGCTAGAAACATGCGTTTCGGCCTATTCTGGGCTTTTTGTGACGTTTCAAGCTTGTTACTGTCATTTCAACAGTTTTACACTAGTTTCTTAACAGTAGCTGCTATACACACATCTCCATGCTAGAAACGTGCGTTTCGGCCTCTTCTGATGTTTTTGTGACGTTTCAAGCTTGTTACTGTCATTTCAACAGGATTACATTAGTTTCTTAATAGAAGCTGTTAAACACACTTCTCCATGCTAGAAACGTGCGTTTTGGCCTCTTCTGGTGTTTTTGTGATGTTTTAACCTTGTTACTGTCATTTCAACAGGATTACATTAGTTTCTTAATAGAAGCTGTTAAACACACTTCTCCATGCTAGAAACATGCGTTTTGGCCTCTTCTGGTGTTTTTGTGATGTTTTAACCTTGTTACTGTCATTTCAACAGGATTACATTAGTTTCTTAATAGAAGCTTTTAAACACACATCTCCATGCTAGAAACGTGCGTTTCGGCCTCTTCTGATGTTTTTGTGACGTTTCAAGCTTGTTACTGTCATTTCAACAGGATTACATTAGTTTCTTAATAGAAGCTGTTAAACACATTTCTCCATGCTAGAAACATGCGTTTCGGCCTATTCTGGGCTTTTTGTGACGTTTCAAGCTTGTTACTGTCATTTCAACAGTTTTACACTAGTTTCTTAACAGTAGCTGCTATACACACATCTCCATGCTAGAAACGTGCGTTTCGGCCACTTCTGATGTTTTTGTGACGTTTCAAGCTTGTTACTGTCATTTCAACAGGATTACATTAGTTTCTTAATAGAAGCTGTTAAACACACTTCTCCATGCTAGAAACGTGCGTTTTGGCCTCTTCTGGTGTTTTTGTGATGTTTTAACCTTGTTACTGTCATTTCAACAGGATTACATTAGTTTCTTAATAGAAGCTGTTAAACACACTTCTCCATGCTAGAAACGTGCGTTTCGGCCTCTTCTGATGTTTTTGTGAGGTTTTAACCTTGTTACTGTCATTTCAACAGGATTACATTAGTTTCTTAATAGAAGCTGTTAAACACATTTCTCCATGCTAGAAACATGCGTTTCGGCCTATTCTGGGCTTTTTGTGACGTTTCAAGCTTGTTACTGTCATTTCAACAGTTTTACACTAGTTTCTTAACAATAGCCGCTATACACACATCTCCATGCTAGAAACGTGCGTTTCGGCCTCTTCTGATGTTTTTGTGACGTTTCAAGCTTGTTACTGTCATTTCAACAGGATTACATTGGTTTCTTAATAGAAGGTGTTAAACACACTTCTCCATGTTAGAAACGTGCGTTTTGGCCTCTTCTGGGCTTTTTGTGACGTTTCAAGCTTGTTACTGTCATTTCAACAGTTTTACACTAGTTTCTTAATTAAAGCTGTTAAACACACTTCTCCATGCTAGAAACGTGCTTTTCGGCCTCTTCTGATGTTTTTGTGATGTTTTAACCTTGTTACTGTCATTTCAACAGGATTACATTAGTTTCTTAATATAAGCTTTTAAACACACATCTCCATGCTAGAAACGTGCGTTTCGGCCTCTTCTGATGTTTTTGTGATGTTTTAACCTTGTTACTGTCATTTCAACAGGATTACATTAGTTTCTTAATAGAAGCTGTTAAACACACTTCTCCATGCTAGAAACGTGCGTTTTGGCCTCTTCTGGTGTTTTTGTGATGTTTTAACCTTGTTACTGTCATTTCAACAGGATTACATTAGTTTCTTAATAGAAGCTGTTAAACACACTTCTCCATGCTAGAAACGTGCGTTTTGGCCTCTTCTGGTGTTTTTGTGATGTTTTAACCTTGTTACTGTCATTTCAACAGGATTACATTAGTTTTTTAATAGAAGCTGTTAAACACACTTCTCCATGCTAGAAACGTGCGTTTCGGCCTCTTCTGATGTTTTTGTGATGTTTTAACCTTGTTACTGTCATTTCAACAGGATTACATTAGTTTCTTAATAGAAGCTGTTAAACACACTTCTCCATGCTGGAAACGTGCGTTTCGGCCTATTCTGGGCTTTTTGTGACGTTTCAAGCTTGTTACTGTAATTTTAACAGTTTTACACTAGTTTCTTAACAGTAGCTGCTATACACACATCTCCATGCTAGAAACGTGCGTTTCGGCCTCTTCTGATGTTTTCGTGATGTTTTAACCTTGTTACTGTCATTTCAACAGTTTTTCACTAGTTCCCTAACAGTAGCTGCTATACACACATCTCCATGCTAGAAACGTGCGTTTCGGCCTTTTCTGATGTTTTTGTGATGTTTTAACCTTGTTACTGTCATTTCAACAGGATTACATTAGTTTCTTAATAGAAGCTGTTAAACACATTTCTCCATGCTAGAAACATGCGTTTCGGCCTATTCTGGGCTTTTTGTGACGTTTCAAGCTTGTTACTGTCATTTCAACAGTTTTACACTAGTTTCTTAACAGTAGCTGCTATACACACATCTCCATGCTAGAAACGTGCGTTTCGGCCTCTTCTGATGTTTTTGTGACGTTTCAAGCTTGTTACTGTCATTTCAACAGGATTACATTAGTTTCTTAATAGAAGCTGTTAAACACACTTCTCCATGCTAGAAACGTGCGTTTTGGCCTCTTCTGGGCTTTTTGTGACGTTTCAAGCTTGTTACTGTCATTTCAACAGGATTACATTAGTTTCTTAATAGAAGCTGTTAAACACACTTCTCCATGCTAGAAACGTGCATTTTGGCCTCTTCTGGTGTTTTTGTGATGTTTTAACCTTGTTACTGTCATTTCAACAGGATTACATTAGTTTCTTAATAGAAGCTGTTAAACACACTTCTCCATGCTAGAAACGTGCGTTTTGGCCTCTTCTGGTGTTTTTGTGATGTTTTAACCTTGTTACTGTCATTTCAACAGGATTACATTAGTTTCTTAATTGAAGCTGTTAAACACACATCTCCATGCTAGAAACGTGCGTTTCGACCTCTTCTGATGTTTTTGTGACGTTTCAAGCTTGTTACTGTCATTTCAACAGTTTTACACTAGTTTCCTAACAGTAGCTGCTATACACACATCTCCATGCTAGAAACGTGCGTTTCGGCCTCTTCTGATGTTTTTGTGATGTTTTAACCTTGTTACTGTCATTTCAACAGTATTACATTAGTTTTTTAATAGAAGCTGTTAAACACACTTCTCCATGCTAGAAACGTGCGTTTCGGCCTCTTCTGATGTTTTTGTGATGTTTTAACCTTGTTACTGTCATTTCAACAGGATTACATTAGTTTCTTAATAGAAGCTGTTAAACACACTTCTCCATGATGGAAACGTGCGTTTCGGCCTATTCTGGGCTTTTTGTGACGTTTCAAGCTTGTTACTGTCATTTTAACAGTTTTACACTAGTTTCTTAACAGTAGCTGCTATACACACATCTCCATGCTAGAAACGTGCGTTTCGGCCTCTTCTGATGTTTTTGTGACGTTTCAAGCTTGTTACTGTCATTTCAACAGTTTTACACTAGTTTCTTAACAGTAGCTGCTATACACACATCTCCATGCTAGAAACGTGTGTTTCGGCCTCTTCTGATGTTTTTGTGACGTTTCAAGCTTGTTACTGTCATTTCAAAAGGGTTACATTAGTTTCTTAATAGAAGGTGTTAAACACACTTCTCTATAATTGAAACGTGCGTTTCGGCCTCTTCTGATGTTTTTGTGATGTTTTAACCTTGTTACTGTCATTTCAACAGTTTTACACTAGTTCCCTAACAGTAGCTGCTATACACATATCTCCATGCTAGAAACGTGCGTTTCGGCCTCTTCTGATGTTTTTGTGATGTTTTAACCTTGTTACTGTCATTTCAAAAGTTTTACACTAGTTCCCTAACAGTAGCTGCTATACACACATCTCCATGCTAGAAACGTGCGTTTCGGCCTCTTCTGATGTTTTTGTGATGTTTTAACCTTGTTACTTTCATTTCAACAGGATTACACTAGTTTCTTAACAGTAGCTGCTATACACACATCTCCATGCTAGAAACGTGCGTTTCGGCCTCTTCTGATGTTTTTGTGACGTTTCAAGCTTGTTACTGTCATTTCAACAGGATTACATTGGTTTCTTAATAGAAGGTGTTAAACACACTTCTCCATGTTAGAAACGTGCGTTTTGGCCTCTTCTGGGCTTTTTGTGACGTTTCAAGCTTGTTACTGTCATTTCAACAGTTTTACACTAGTTTCTTAATTAAAGCTGTTAAACACACTTCTCCATGCTAGAAACGTGCTTTTCGGCCTCTTCTGATGTTTTTGTGATGTTTTAACCTTGTTACTGTCATTTCAACAGGATTACATTAGTTTCTTAATATAAGCTTTTAAACACACATCTCCATGCTAGAAACGTGCGTTTCGGCCTCTTCTGATGTTTTTGTGATGTTTTAACCTTGTTACTGTCATTTCAACAGGATTACATTAGTTTCTTAATAGAAGCTGTTAAACACACTTCTCCATGCTAGAAACGTGCGTTTTGGCCTCTTCTGGTGTTTTTGTGATGTTTTAACCTTGTTACTGTCATTTCAACAGGATTACATTAGTTTCTTAATAGAAGCTGTTAAACACACTTCTCCATGCTAGAAACGTGCGTTTTGGCCTCTTCTGGTGTTTTTGTGATGTTTTAACCTTGTTACTGTCATTTCAACAGGATTACATTAGTTTTTTAATAGAAGCTGTTAAACACACTTCTCCATGCTAGAAACGTGCGTTTCGGCCTCTTCTGATGTTTTTGTGATGTTTTAACCTTGTTACTGTCATTTCAACAGGATTACATTAGTTTCTTAATAGAAGCTGTTAAACACACTTCTCCATGATGGAAACGTGCGTTTCGGCCTATTCTGGGCTTTTTGTGACGTTTCAAGCTTGTTACTGTCATTTTAACAGTTTTACACTAGTTTCTTAACAGTAGCTGCTATACACACATCTCCATGCTAGAAACGTGCGTTTCGGCCTCTTCTGATGTTTTTGTGACGTTTCAAGCTTGTTACTGTCATTTCAACAGTTTTACACTAGTTTCTTAACAGTAGCTGCTATACACACATCTCCATGCTAGAAACGTGTGTTTCGGCCTCTTCTGATGTTTTTGTGACGTTTCAAGCTTGTTACTGTCATTTCAAAAGGGTTACATTAGTTTCTTAATAGAAGGTGTTAAACACACTTCTCTATAATTGAAACGTGCGTTTCGGCCTCTTCTGATGTTTTTGTGATGTTTTAACCTTGTTACTGTCATTTCAACAGTTTTACACTAGTTCCCTAACAGTAGCTGCTATACACATATCTCCATGCTAGAAACGTGCGTTTCGGCCTCTTCTGATGTTTTTGTGATGTTTTAACCTTGTTACTGTCATTTCAACAGTTTTACACTAGTTCCCTAACAGTAGCTGCTATACACACATCTCCATGCTAGAAACGTGCGTTTCGGCCTCTTCTGATGTTTTTGTGATGTTTTAACCTTGTTACTTTCATTTCAACAGGATTACACTAGTTTCTTAACAGTAGCTGCTATACACACATCTCCATGCTAGAAACGTGCGTTTCGGCCTCTTCTGATGTTTTTGTGACGTTTCAAGCTTGTTACTGTCATTTCAACAGGATTACATTGGTTTCTTAATAGAAGGTGTTAAACACACTTCTCCATGTTAGAAACGTGCGTTTTGGCCTCTTCTGGGATTTTTGTGACGTTTCAAGCTTGTTACTGTCATTTCAACAGTTTTACACTAGTTTCTTAATTAAAGCTGTTAAACACACTTCTCCATGCTAGAAACGTGCTTTTCGGCCTCTTCTGATGTTTTTGTGATGTTTTAACCTTGTTACTGTCATTTCAACAGGATTACATTAGTTTCTTAATATAAGCTTTTAAACACACATCTCCATGCTAGAAACGTGCGTTTCGGCCTCTTCTGATGTTTTTGTGATGTTTTAACCTTGTTACTGTCATTTCAACAGGATTACATTAGTTTCTTAATAGAAGCTGTTAAACACACTTCTCCATGCTAGAAACGTGCGTTTTGGCCTCTTCTGGTGTTTTTGTGATGTTTTAACCTTGTTACTGTCATTTCAACAGGATTACATTAGTTTCTTAATAGAAGCTGTTAAACACACTTCTCCATGCTAGAAACGTGCGTTTTGGCCTCTTCTGGTGTTTTTGTGATGTTTTAACCTTGTTACTGTCATTTCAACAGGATTACATTAGTTTTTTAATAGAAGCTGTTAAACACACTTCTCCATGCTAGAAACGTGCGTTTCGGCCTCTTCTGATGTTTTTGTGATGTTTTAACCTTGTTACTGTCATTTCAACAGGATTACATTAGTTTCTTAATAGAAGCTGTTAAACACACTTCTCCATGCTGGAAACGTGCGTTTCGGCCTATTCTGGCCGCTTGTGACGTTTCAAGCTTGTTACTGTAATTTTAACAGTTTTACACTAGTTTCTTAACAGTAGCTGCTATACACACATCTCCATGCTAGAAACGTGCGTTTCGGCCTCTTCTGATGTTTTTGTGATGTTTTAACCTTGTTACTGTCATTTCAACAGGATTACATTAGTTTCTTAATAGAAGCTGTTAAACACACTTCTCCATGCTAGAAACGTGCGTTTTGGCCTCTTCTGGTGTTTTTGTGATGTTTTAACCTTGTTACTGTCATTTCAACAGGATTACATTAGTTTCTTAATAGAAGCTGTTAAACACACTTCTCCATGCTAGAAACGTGCGTTTTGGCCTCTTCTGGTGTTTTTGTGATGTTTTAACCTTGTTACTGTCATTTCAACAGGATTACATTAGTTTTTTAATAGAAGCTGTTAAACACACTTCTCCATGCTAGAAACGTGCGTTTCGGCCTCTTCTGATGTTTTTGTGATGTTTTAACCTTGTTACTGTCATTTCAACAGGATTACATTAGTTTCTTAATAGAAGCTGTTAAACACACTTCTCCATGATGGAAACGTGCGTTTCGGCCTATTCTGGGCTTTTTGTGACGTTTCAAGCTTGTTACTGTCATTTTAACAGTTTTACACTAGTTTCTTAACAGTAGCTGCTATACACACATCTCCATGCTAGAAACGTGCGTTTCGGCCTCTTCTGATGTTTTTGTGACGTTTCAAGCTTGTTACTGTCATTTCAACAGTTTTACACTAGTTTCTTAACAGTAGCTGCTATACACACATCTCCATGCTAGAAACGTGTGTTTCGGCCTCTTCTGATGTTTTTGTGACGTTTCAAGCTTGTTACTGTCATTTCAAAAGGGTTACATTAGTTTCTTAATAGAAGGTGTTAAACACACTTCTCTATAATTGAAACGTGCGTTTCGGCCTCTTCTGATGTTTTTGTGATGTTTTAACCTTGTTACTGTCATTTCAACAGTTTTACACTAGTTCCCTAACAGTAGCTGCTATACACATATCTCCATGCTAGAAACGTGCGTTTCGGCCTCTTCTGATGTTTTTGTGATGTTTTAACCTTGTTACTGTCATTTCAACAGTTTTACACTAGTTCCCTAACAGTAGCTGCTATACACACATCTCCATGCTAGAAACGTGCGTTTCGGCCTCTTCTGATGTTTTTGTGATGTTTTAACCTTGTTACTTTCATTTCAACAGGATTACACTAGTTTCTTAACAGTAGCTGCTATACACACATCTCCATGCTAGAAACGTGCGTTTCGGCCTCTTCTGATGTTTTTGTGACGTTTCAAGCTTGTTACTGTCATTTCAACAGGATTACATTGGTTTCTTAATAGAAGGTGTTAAACACACTTCTCCATGTTAGAAACGTGCGTTTTGGCCTCTTCTGGGATTTTTGTGACGTTTCAAGCTTGTTACTGTCATTTCAACAGTTTTACACTAGTTTCTTAATTAAAGCTGTTAAACACACTTCTCCATGCTAGAAACGTGCTTTTCGGCCTCTTCTGATGTTTTTGTGATGTTTTAACCTTGTTACTGTCATTTCAACAGGATTACATTAGTTTCTTAATATAAGCTTTTAAACACACATCTTCATGCTAGAAACGTGCGTTTCGGCCTCTTCTGATGTTTTTGTGATGTTTTAACCTTGTTACTGTCATTTCAACAGGATTACATTAGTTTCTTAATAGAAGCTGTTAAACACACTTCTCCATGCTAGAAACGTGCGTTTTGGCCTCTTCTGGTGTTTTTGTGATGTTTTAACCTTGTTACTGTCATTTCAACAGGATTACATTAGTTTCTTAATAGAAGCTGTTAAACACACTTCTCCATGCTAGAAACGTGCGTTTTGGCCTCTTCTGGTGTTTTTGTGATGTTTTAACCTTGTTACTGTCATTTCAACAGGATTACATTAGTTTTTTAATAGAAGCTGTTAAACACACTTCTCCATGCTAGAAACGTGCGTTTCGGCCTCTTCTGATGTTTTTGTGATGTTTTAACCTTGTTACTGTCATTTCAACAGGATTACATTAGTTTCTTAATAGAAGCTGTTAAACACACTTCTCCATGCTGGAAACGTGCGTTTCGGCCTATTCTGGGCTTTTTGTGACGTTTCAAGCTTGTTACTGTAATTTTAACAGTTTTACACTAGTTTCTTAACAGTAGCTGCTATACACACATCTCCATGCTAGAAACGTGCGTTTCGGCCTCTTCTGATGTTTTTGTGACGTTTCAAGCTTGTTACTGTCATTTCAACAGTTTTACACTAGTTTCTTAACAGTAGCTGCTATACACACATCTCCATGCTAGAAACGTGTGTTTCGGCCTCTTCTGATGTTTTTGTGACATTTCAAGCTTGTTACTGTCATTTCAAAAGGGTTACATTAGTTTTTTAATAGAAGGTATTAAACACACTTCTCTATAATAGAAACGTGCGTTTCGGCCTCTTCTGATGTTTTTGTGATGTTTTAACCTGGTTACTGTCATTTCAACAGTTTTACACTAGTTCCCTAACAGTAGCTGCTATACACACATCTCCATGCTAGAAACGTGCGTTTCGGCCTCTTCTGATGTTTTTGTGATGTTTTAACCTTGTTACTGTCATTTCAACAGGATCACATTAGTTTCTTAATAGAAGCTTTTAAACACACATCTCCATGCTAGAAACGTGCGTTTCGGCCTCTTCTGATGTTTTTGTGATGTTTTAACCTTGTTACTGTCATTTCAACAGGATTACATTAGTTTCTTAATAGAAGCTGTTAAACACACTTCTCCATGCTAGAAACGTGCGTTTTGGCCTCTTCTGGTGTTTTTGTGATGTTTTAACCTTGTTACTGTCATTTCAACAGGATTACATTAGTTTCTTGATAGAAGCTGTTAAACACACTTCTCCATGCTAGAAACGTGCGTTTTGGCCTCTTCTGGTGTTTTTGTGATGTTTTAACCTTGTTACTGTCATTTCAACAGGATTACATTAGTTTCTTAATAGAAGCTGTTAAACACACTTCTCCATGCTAGAAACGTGCGTTTCGGCCTCTTCTGATGTTTTTGTGATGTTTTAACCTTGTTACTGTCATTTCAACAGGATTACATTAGTTTCTTAATAGAAGCTGTTAAACACACTTCTCCATGCTGGAAACGTGCGTTTCGGCCTATTCTGGGCTTTTTGTGACGTTTCAAGCTTGTTACTGTAATTTTAACAGTTTTACACTAGTTTCTTAACAGTAGCTGCTATACACACATCTCCATGCTAGAAACGTGCGTTTCGGCCTCTTCTGATGTTTTTGTGACGTTTCAAGCTTGTTACTGTCATTTCAACAGTTTTACACTAGTTTCTTAACAGTAGCTGCTATACACACATCTCCATGCTAGAAACGTGTGTTTCGGCCTCTTCTGATGTTTTTGTGACGTTTCAAGCTTGTTACTGTCATTTCAAAAGGGTTACATTAGTTTTTTAATAGAAGGTATTAAACACACTTCTCTATAATAGAAACGTGCGTTTCGGCCTCTTCTGATGTTTTTGTGATGTTTTAACCTGGTTACTGTCATTTCAACAGTTTTACACTAGTTCCCTAACAGTAGCTGCTATACACACATCTCCATGCTAGAAACGTGCGTTTCGGCCTCTTCTGATGTTTTTGTGATGTTTTAACCTTGTTACTGTCATTTCAACAGGATCACATTAGTTTCTTAATAGAAGCTTTTAAACACACATCTCCATGCTAGAAACGTGCGTTTCGGCCTCTTCTGATGTTTTTGTGATGTTTTAACCTTGTTACTGTCATTTCAACAGGATTACATTAGTTTCTTAATAGAAGGTGTTAAACACACTTCTCTATAATAGAAACGTGCGTTTCGGCCTCTTCTGATGTTTTTGTGATGTTTTAACCTTGTTACTGTCATTTCAACAGGATTACATTAGTTTCTTAATAGAAGCTGTTAAAAACACTTCTCCATGCTGGAAACGTGCGTTTCGGCCTATTCTGGGCTTTTTGTGACGTTTCAAGCTTGTTACTGTCATTTCAACAGTTTTATACTAGTTTCTTAACAGTAGCTGCTATACACACATCTCCATGCTAGAAACGTGCGTTTTGGCCTCTTCTGATGTTTTTGTGACGTTTCAAGCTTGTTACTGTCATTTCAACAGGATTACATTAGTTTTTTAATAGAAGCTGTTAAACACACTTCTCCATGCTAGAAACGTGCGTTTCGGCCTCTTCTGATGTTTTTGTGATGTTTTAACCTTGTTACTGTCATTTCAACAGGATTACATTAGTTTCTTAATAGAAGCTGTTAAACACACTTCTCTATGATGGAAACGTGCGTTTCGGCCTATTCTGGGCTTTTTGTGACGTTTCAAGCTTGTTACTGTCATTTTAACAGTTTTACACTAGTTTCTTAACAGTAGCTGCTATACACACATCTCCATGCTAGAAACGTGCGTTTCGGCCTCTTCTGATGTTTTTGTGACGTTTCAAGCTTGTTACTGTCATTTCAACAGTTTTACACTAGTTTCTTAACAGTAGCTGCTATACACACATCTCTATGCTAGAAACGTGTGTTTCGGCATCTTCTGATGTTTTTGTGACGTTTCAAGCTTGTTTCTGTCATTTCAAAAGGGTTACATTAGTTTCTTAATAGAAGGTGTTAAACACATTTCTCTATAATTGAAACGTGCGTTTCGGCCTCTTCTGATGTTTTTGTGATGTTTTAACCTTGTTACTGTCATTTCAACAGTTTTACACTAGTTCCCTAACAGTAGCTGCTATACACATATCTCCATGCTAGAAACGTGCGTTTCGGCCTCTTCTGATGTTTTTGTGATGTTGTAACCTTGTTACTGTCATTTCAACAGGATTACATTAGTTTCTTAATAGAAGCTTTTAAACACACATCTCCATGCTAGAAACGTGCGTTTCGGCCTCTTCTGATGTTTTTGTGATGTTTTAACCTTGTTACTGTCATTTCAACAGGATTACATTAGTTTCTTAATAGAAGGTGTTAAACACACTTCTCTATAATAGAAACGTGCGTTTCGGCCTCTTCTGATGTTTTTGTGATGTTTTAACCTTGTTACTGTCATTTCAACAGTTTTACACTAGTTCCCTAACAGTAGCTGCTATACACACATCTCCATGCTAGAAACGTGCGTTTTGGCCTCTTCTGGTGTTTTTGTGATGTTTCAAGCTTGTTACTGTCATTTCAACAGTTTTATACTAGTTTCTTAACAGTAGCTGCAATACACACATCTCCATGCTAGAAACGTGCGTTTCGGCCTCTTCTGATGTTTTTGCGACGTTTCAAGCTTGTTACTGTCATTTCAACAGGATTACATTAGTTTCTTAATAGAAGCTGTTAAACACATTTCTCAATGCTAGAAACATGCGTTTCGGCCTATTCTGGGCTTTTTGTGACGTTTCAAGCTTGTTACTGTCATTTCAACAGTTTTACACTAGTTTCTTAACAGTAGCTGCTATACACACATCTCCATGCTAGAAACGTGCGTTTCGGCCTCTTCTGATGTTTTTGTGACGTTTCAAGCTTGTTACTGTCATTTCAACAGGATTACATTAGTTTCTTAATAGAAGCTGTTAAACACACTTCTCCATGCTAGAAACGTGCGTTTTGGCCTCTTCTGGTGTTTTTGTGATGTTTTAACCTTGTTACTGTCATTTCAACAGGATTACATTAGTTTCTTAATAGAAGCTGTTAAACACACTTCTCCATGCTAGAAACGTGCGTTTCGGCCTCTTCTGATGTTTTTGTGATGTTTTAACCTTGTTACTGTCATTTCAACAGGATTACATTAGTTTCTTAATAGAAGCTGTTAAACACATTTCTCCATGCTAGAAACATGCGTTTCGGCCTATTCTGGGCTTTTTGTGACGTTTCAAGCTTGTTACTGTCATTTCAACAGTTTTACACTAGTTTCTTAACAGTAGCTGCTATACACACATCTCCATGCTAGAAACGTGCGTTTCGGCCTCTTCTGATGTTTTTGTGACGTTTCAAGCTTGTTACTGTCATTTCAACAGGATTACATTAGTTTCTTAATAGAAGCTGTTAAACACACTTCTCCATGCTAGAAACGTGCGTTTTGGCCTCTTCTGGTGTTGTTGTGATGTTTTAACCTTGTTACTGTCATTTCAACAGGATTACATTAGTTTCTTAATAGAAGGTGTTAAACAGACTTCTCTATAAGAGAAACGTGCGTTTCGGCCTCTTCTGATGTTTTCGTGATGTTTTAACCTTGTTACTGTCATTTCAACAGTTTTTCACTAGTTCCCTAACAGTAGCTGCTATACACACATCTCCATGCTAGAAACGTGCGTTTCGGCCTCTTCTGATGTTTTTGTGATGTTTTAACCTTGTTACTGTCATTTCAACTGGATTACATTAGTTTCTTAATAGAAGCTGTTAAACACATTTCTCCATGCTAGAAATATGCGTTTCGGCCTATTCTGGGCTTTTTGTGACGTTTCAAGCTTGTTACTGTCATTTCAACAGGATTACATTAGTTTCTTAATAGAAGCTGTTAAACACACTTCTCCATGCTAGAAACGTGCGTTTCGGCCTCTTCTGGTGCTTTTTGTGACGTTTCAAGCTTGTTACTGTCATTTCAACAGGATTACATTAGTTTCTTAATAGAAGCTGTTAAACACACTTCTCCATGCTAGAAACGTGCGTTTCGGCCTCTTCTGGTGTTTTTGTGATGTTTTAACCTTGTTACTGTCATTTCAACAGGATTACATTAGTTTCTTAATAGAAGCTGTTAAACACACTTCTCCATGCTAGAAACGTGCGTTTTGGCCTCTTCTGGTGTTTTTGTGATGTTTTAACCTTGTTACTGTCATTTCAACAGGATTACATTAGTTTCTTAATTGAAACTGTTAAACACACATCTCCATGCTAGAAACGTGCGTTTCGACCTCTTCTGATGCTTTTTGTGACGTTTCAAGCTTGTTACTGTCATTTCAACAGTTTTACACTAGTTTCCTAACAGTAGCTGCTATACACACATCTCCATGCTAGAAACGTGCGTTTCGGCCTCTTCTGATGTTTTTGTGATGTTTTAACCTTGTTACTGTCATTTCAACAGGATTACATTAGTTTTTTAATAGAAGCTGTTAAACACACTTCTCCATGCTAGAAACGTGCGTTTCGGCCTCTTCTGATGTTTTTGTGATGTTTTAACCTTGTTACTGTCATTTCAACAGGATTACATTAGTTTCTTAATAGAAGCTGTTAAACACACTTCTCTATGATGGAAACGTGCGTTTCGGCCTATTCTGGGCTTTTTGTGACGTTTCAAGCTTGTTACTGTCATTTCAACAGTTTTACACTAGTTTCTTAACAGTAGCTGCTATACACACATCTCCATGCTAGAAACGTGCGTTTCGGCCTCTTCTGATGTTTTTGTGACGTTTCAAGCTTGTTACTGTCATTTCAACAGTTTTACACTAGTTTCTTAACAGTAGCTGCTAATACACACATCTCCATGCTAGAAACGTGCGTTTCGGCCTCTTCTGATGTTTTTGCGACGTTTCAAGCTTGTTACTGTCATTTCAACAGGATTACATTAGTTTCTTAATAGAAGCTGTTAAACACATTTCTCAATGCTAGAAACATGCGTTTCGGCCTATTCTGGTGCTTTTTGTGACGTTTCAAGCTTGTTACTGTCATTTCAACAGTTTTACACTAGTTTCTTAACAGTAGCTGCTATACACACATCTCCATGCTAGAAACGTGCGTTTCGGCCTCTTCTGATGCTTTTTGTGACGTTTCAAGCTTGTTACTGTCATTTCAACAGGATTACATTAGTTTCTTAATAGAAGCTGTTAAACACACTTCTCCATGCTAGAAACGTGCGTTTTGGCCTCTTCTGGTGTTTTTGTGATGTTTTAACCTTGTTACTGTCATTTCAACAGGATTACATTAGTTTCTTAATAGAAGCTGTTAAACACACTTCTCCATGCTAGAAACGTGCGTTTCGGCCTCTTCTGATGTTTTTGTGATGTTTTAACCTTGTTACTGTCATTTCAACAGGATTACATTAGTTTCTTAATAGAAGCTGTTAAACACACTTCTCCATGCTGGAAACGTGCGTTTCGGCCTATTCTGGGCTTTTTGTGACGTTTCAAGCTTGTTACTGTCATTTCAACAGTTTTACACTAGTTTCTTAACAGTAGCTGCTATACACACATCTCCATGCTAGAAACGTGCGTTTCGACCTCTTCTGATGTTTTTGTGACGTTTCAAGCTTGTTACTGTCATTTCAACAGTTTTACACTAGTTTCCTAACAGTAGCTGCTATACACACATCTCCATGCTAGAAACGTGCGTTTCGGCCTCTTCTGATGTTTTTGTGATGTTTTAACCTTGTTACTGTCATTTCAACAGGATTACATTAGTTTCTTAATAGAAGGTGTTAAACAGACTTCTCTATAAGAGAAACGTGCGTTTCGGCCTCTTCTGATGTTTTCGTGATGTTTTAACCTTGTTACTGTCATTTCAACAGTTTTTCACTAGTTCCCTAACAGTAGCTGCTATACACACATCTCCATGCTAGAAACGTGTGTTTCGGCCTCTTCTGATGTTTTTGTGACGTTGTCAAGCTTGTTACTGTCATTTCAAAAGGGTTACATTAGTTTTTTAATAGAAGGTATTAAACACACTTCTCTATGATAGAAACGTGCGTTTCGGCCTCTTCTGATGTTTTTGTGATGTTTTAACCTGGTTACTGTCATTTCAACAGTTTTACACTAGTTCCTTAACAGTAGCTGCTATACACACATCTCCATGCTAGAAACGTGCGTTTCGGCCTCTTCTGATGTTTTTGTGATGTTTTAACCTTGTTACTGTCATTTCAACAGGATCACATTAGTTTCTTAATAGAAGCTTTTAAACACACATCTCCATGCTAGAAACGTGCGTTTCGGCCTCTTCTGATGTTTTTGTGATGTTTTAACCTTGTTACTGTCATTTCAACAGGATTACATTAGTTTCTTAATAGAAGGTGTTAAACACACTTCTCTATAATAGAAACGTGCGTTTCGGCCTCTTCTGATGTTTTTGTGATGTTTTAACCTTGTTACTGTCATTTCAACAGGATTACATTAGTTTCTTAATAGAAGCTGTTAAAAACACTTCTCCATGCTGGAAACGTGCGTTTCGGCCTATTCTGGGCTTTTTGTGACGTTTCAAGCTTGTTACTGTCATTTCAACAGTTTTATACTAGTTTCTTAACAGTAGCTGCTATACACACATCTCCATGCTAGAAACGTGCGTTTCGGCCTCTTCTGATGTTTTTGTGACGTTTCAAGCTTGTTACTGTCATTTCAACAGGATTACATTAGTTTTTTAATAGAAGCTGTTAAACACACTTCTCCATGCTAGAAACGTGCGTTTCGGCCTCTTCTGATGTTTTTGTGATGTTTTAACCTTGTTACTGTCATTTCAACAGGATTACATTAGTTTCTTAATAGAAGCTGTTAAACACACTTCTCTATGATGGAAACGTGCGTTTCGGCCTATTCTGGGCTTTTTGTGACGTTTCAAGCTTGTTACTGTCATTTTAACAGTTTTACACTAGTTTCTTAACAGTAGCTGCTATACACACATCTCCATGCTAGAAACGTGCGTTTCGGCCTCTTCTGATGTTTTTGTGACGTTTCAAGCTTGTTACTGTCATTTCAACAGTTTTACATTAGTTTCTTAACAGTAGCTGCTATACACACATCTCCATGCTAGAAACGTGTGTTTCGGCCTCTTCTGATGTTTTTGTGATGTTTTAACCTTGTTACTGTCATTTCAACAGGATTACATTAGTTTCTTAATAGAAGGTGTTAAACACACTTCTCTATAATAGAAACGTGCGTTTCGGCCTCTTCTGATGTTTTTGTGATGTTTTAACCTTGTTACTGTCATTTCAACAGTTTTACACTAGTTCCCTAACAGTAGCTGCTATACACACATCTCCATGCTAGAAACGTGCGTTTTGGCCTCTTCTGGTGTTTTTGTGATGTTTCAAGCTTGTTACTGTCATTTCAACAGTATTATACTAGTTTCTTAATAGTAGCTGTCAATACACACATCTCCATGCTAGAAACGTGCGTTTCGGCCTCTTCTGATGTTTTTGCGACGTTTCAAGCTTGTTACTGTCATTTCAACAGGATTACATTAGTTTCTTAATAGAAGCTGTTAAACACATTTCTCAATGCTAGAAACATGCGTTTCGGCCTCTTCTGGTGCTTTTTGTGACGTTTCAAGCTTGTTACTGTCATTTCAACAGTTTTACACTAGTTTCTTAACAGTAGCTGCTATACACACATCTCCATGCTAGAAACGTGCGTTTTGGCCTCTTCTGGTGTTTTTGTGACGTTTCAAGCTTGTTACTGTCATTTCAACAGGATTACATTAGTTTCTTAATAGAAGCTGTTAAACACACTTCTCCATGCTAGAAACGTGCGTTTTGGCCTCTTCTGGTGTTTTTGTGATGTTTTAACCTTGTTACTGTCATTTCAACAGGATTACATTAGTTTCTTAATAGAAGCTGTTAAACACACTTCTCCATGCTAGAAACGTGCGTTTCGGCCTCTTCTGATGTTTTTGTGATGTTTTAACCTTGTTACTGTCATTTCAACAGGATTACATTAGTTTCTTAATAGAAGCTGTTAAACACACTTCTCCATGCTGGAAACGTGCGTTTCGGCCTATTCTGGGCTTTTTGTGACGTTTCAAGCTTGTTACTGTCATTTCAACAGTTTTACACTAGTTTCTTAACAGTAGCTGCTATACACACATCTCCATGCTAGAAACGTGCGTTTCGGCCTCTTCTGATGTTTTTGTGACGTTTCAAGCTTGTTACTGTCATTTCAACAGTTTTACACTAGTTTCCTAACAGTAGCTGCTATACACACATCTCCATGCTAGAAACGTGCGTTTCGGCCTCTTCTGATGTTTTTGTGATGTTTTAACCTTGTTACTGTCATTTCAACAGGATTACATTAGTTTCTTAATAGAAGGTGTTAAACACACTTCTCTATAAGAGAAACGTGCGTTTCGGCCTCTTCTGATGTTTTCGTGATGTTTTAACCTTGTTACTGTCATTTCAACAGTTTTTCACTAGTTCCCTAACAGTAGCTGCTATACACACATCTCCATGCTAGAAACGTGCGTTTCGGCCTCTTCTGATGTTTTTGTGATGTTTTAACCTTGTTACTGTCATTTCAACAGGATTACATTAGTTTCTTAATAGAAGCTGTTAAACACATTTCTCCATGCTAGAAATATGCGTTTCGGCCTATTCTGGGCTTTTTGTGACGTTTCAAGCTTGTTACTGTCATTTCAACAGGATTACATTAGTTTCTTAATAGAAGCTGTTAAACACACTTCTCCATGCTAGAAACGTGCGTTTCGGCCTCTTCTGGTGCTTTTTGTGACGTTTCAAGCTTGTTACTGTCATTTCAACAGGATTACATTAGTTTCTTAATAGAAGCTGTTAAACACACTTCTCCATGCTAGAAACGTGCGTTTTGGCCTCTTCTGGTGTTTTTGTGATGTTTTAACCTTGTTACTGTCATTTCAACAGGATTACATTAGTTTCTTAATAGAAGCTGTTAAACACACATCTCCATGCTAGAAACGTGCGTTTCGGCCTCTTCTGATGTTTTTGTGACGTTTCAAGCTTGTTACTGTCATTTCAACAGTTTTACACTAGTTTCCTAATAGTAGCTGCTATACACACATCTCCATGCTAGAAACGTGCGTTTCGGCCTCTTCTGATGTTTTTGTGATGTTTTAACCTTGTTACTGTCATTTCAACAGTATTACATTAGTTTCTTAATAGAAGCTGTTAAACACACTTCTCCATGCTAGAAACGTGCGTTTCGGCCTCTTCTGATGTTTTTGTGATGTTTTAACCTTGTTACTGTCAATTCAACAGGATTACATTAGTTTCTTAATAGAAGCTGTTAAACACACTTCTCTATGATGGAAACGTGCGTTTCGGCCTATTCTGGGCTTTTTGTGACGTTTCAAGCTTGTTACTGTCATTTCAACAGTTTTACACTAGTTTCTTAACAGTAGCTGCTATACACACATCTCCATGCTAGAAACGTGTGTTTCGGCCTCTTCTGATGTTTTTGTGACGTTTCAAGCTTGTTACTGTCATTTCAACAGGATTACATTAGTTTCTTAATAGAAGCTGTTAAACACACATCTCCATGCTAGAAACGTGCGTTTCGGCCTCTTCTGATGTTTTTGTGATGTTTTAACCTTGTTACTGTCATTTCAACAGGATTACATTAGTTTCTTAATAGAAGGTGTTAAACACACTTCTCTATAATAGAAACGTGCGTTTCGGCCTCTTCTGATGTTTTTGTGATGTTTTAACCTTGTTACTGTCATTTCAACAGGATTACATTAGTTTCTTAATAGAAGCTGTTAAAAACACTTCTCCATGCTGGAAACGTGCGTTTCGGCCTATTCTGGGCTTTTTGTGACGTTTCAAGCTTGTTACTGTCATTTCAACAGTTTTATACTAGTTTCTTAACAGTAGCTGCTATACACACATCTCCATGCTAGAAACGTGCGTTTCGGCCTCTTCTGATGTTTTTGTGACGTTTCAAGCTTGTTACTGTCATTTCAACAGTTTTACACTAGTTTCTTAACAGTAGCTGCTATACACACATCTCCATGCTAGAAACGTGTGTTTCGGCCTCTTCTGATGTTTTTGTGACGTTTCAAGCTTGTTACTGTCATTTCAAAAGGGTTACATTAGTTTTTTAATAGAAGGTATTAAACACACTTCTCTATAATAGAAACGTGCGTTTCGGCCTCTTCTGATGTTTTTGTGATGTTTTAACCTGGTTACTGTCATTTCAACAGTTTTACACTAGTTCCCTAACAGTAGCTGCTATACACACATCTCCATGCTAGAAACGTGCGTTTCGGCCTCTTCTGATGTTTTTGTGATGTTTTAACCTTGTTACTGTCATTTCAACAGGATCACATTAGTTTCTTAATAGAAGCTTTTAAACACACATCTCCATGCTAGAAACGTGCGTTTCGGCCTCTTCTGATGTTTTTGTGATGTTTTAACCTTGTTACTGTCATTTCAACAGGATTACATTAGTTTCTTAATAGAAGGTGTTAAACACACTTCTCTATAATAGAAACGTGCGTTTCGGCCTCTTCTGATGTTTTTGTGATGTTTTAACCTTGTTACTGTCATTTCAACAGGATTACATTAGTTTCTTAATAGAAGCTGTTAAAAACACTTCTCCATGCTGGAAACGTGCGTTTCGGCCTATTCTGGGCTTTTTGTGACGTTTCAAGCTTGTTACTGTCATTTCAACAGTTTTATACTAGTTTCTTAACAGTAGCTGCTATACACACATCTCCATGCTAGAAACGTGCGTTTCGGCCTCTTCTGATGTTTTTGTGACGTTTCAAGCTTGTTACTGTCATTTCAACAGGATTACATTAGTTTTTTAATAGAAGCTGTTAAACACACTTCTCCATGCTAGAAACGTGCGTTTCGGCCTCTTCTGATGTTTTTGTGATGTTTTAACCTTGTTACTGTCATTTCAACAGGATTACATTAGTTTCTTAATAGAAGCTGTTAAACACACTTCTCTATGATGGAAACGTGCGTTTCGGCCTATTCTGGGCTTTTTGTGACGTTTCAAGCTTGTTACTGTCATTTTAACAGTTTTACACTAGTTTCTTAACAGTAGCTGCTATACACACATCTCCATGCTAGAAACGTGCGTTTCGGCCTCTTCTGATGTTTTTGTGACGTTTCAAGCTTGTTACTGTCATTTCAACAGTTTTACACTAGTTTCTTAACAGTAGCTGCTATACACACATCTCTATGCTAGAAACGTGTGTTTCGGCATCTTCTGATGTTTTTGTGACGTTTCAAGCTTGTTTCTGTCATTTCAAAAGGGTTACATTAGTTTCTTAATAGAAGGTGTTAAACACATTTCTCTATAATTGAAACGTGCGTTTCGGCCTCTTCTGATGTTTTTGTGATGTTTTAACCTTGTTACTGTCATTTCAACAGTTTTACACTAGTTCCCTAACAGTAGCTGCTATACACATATCTCCATGCTAGAAACGTGCGTTTCGGCCTCTTCTGATGTTTTTGTGATGTTGTAACCTTGTTACTGTCATTTCAACAGGATTACATTAGTTTCTTAATAGAAGCTTTTAAACACACATCTCCATGCTAGAAACGTGCGTTTCGGCCTCTTCTGATGTTTTTGTGATGTTTTAACCTTGTTACTGTCATTTCAACAGGATTACATTAGTTTCTTAATAGAAGGTGTTAAACACACTTCTCTATAATAGAAACGTGCGTTTCGGCCTCTTCTGATGTTTTTGTGATGTTTTAACCTTGTTACTGTCATTTCAACAGTTTTACACTAGTTCCCTAACAGTAGCTGCTATACACACATCTCCATGCTAGAAACGTGCGTTTTGGCCTCTTCTGGTGTTTTTGTGATGTTTCAAGCTTGTTACTGTCATTTCAACAGTTTTATACTAGTTTCTTAACAGTAGCTGCAATACACACATCTCCATGCTAGAAACGTGCGTTTCGGCCTCTTCTGATGTTTTTGCGACGTTTCAAGCTTGTTACTGTCATTTCAACAGGATTACATTAGTTTCTTAATAGAAGCTGTTAAACACATTTCTCAATGCTAGAAACATGCGTTTCGGCCTATTCTGGGCTTTTTGTGACGTTTCAAGCTTGTTACTGTCATTTCAACAGTTTTACACTAGTTTCTTAACAGTAGCTGCTATACACACATCTCCATGCTAGAAACGTGCGTTTCGGCCTCTTCTGATGTTTTTGTGACGTTTCAAGCTTGTTACTGTCATTTCAACAGGATTACATTAGTTTCTTAATAGAAGCTGTTAAACACACTTCTCCATGCTAGAAACGTGCGTTTTGGCCTCTTCTGGTGTTTTTGTGATGTTTTAACCTTGTTACTGTCATTTCAACAGGATTACATTAGTTTCTTAATAGAAGCTGTTAAACACACTTCTCCATGCTAGAAACGTGCGTTTCGGCCTCTTCTGATGTTTTTGTGATGTTTTAACCTTGTTACTGTCATTTCAACAGGATTACATTAGTTTCTTAATAGAAGCTGTTAAACACATTTCTCCATGCTAGAAACGTGCGTTTCGGCCTATTCTGGGCTTTTTGTGACGTTTCAAGCTTGTTACTGTCATTTCAACAGTTTTACACTAGTTTCTTAACAGTAGCTGCTATACACACATCTCCATGCTAGAAACGTGCGTTTCGGCCTCTTCTGATGTTTTTGTGACGTTTCAAGCTTGTTACTGTCATTTCAACAGGATTACATTAGTTTCTTAATAGAAGCTGTTAAACACACTTCTCCATGCTAGAAACGTGCGTTTTGGCCTCTTCTGGTGTTTTTGTGATGTTTTAACCTTGTTACTGTCATTTCAACAGGATGACATTAGTTTCTTAATAGAAGCTGTTAAACACACTTCTCCATGCTGGAAACGTGCGTTTCGGCCTATTCTGGGCTTTTTGTGACGTTTCAAGCTTGTTACTGTCATTTCAACAGTTTTACACTAGTTTCTTAACAGTAGCTGCTATACACACATCTCCATGCTAGAAACGTGCGTTTCGACCTCTTCTGATGTTTTTGTGACGTTTCAAGCTTGTTACTGTCATTTCAACAGTTTTACACTAGTTTCCTAACAGTAGCTGCTATACACACATCTCCATGCTAGAAACGTGCGTTTCGGCCTCTTCTGATGTTTTTGTGATGTTTTAACCTTGTTACTGTCATTTCAACAGTTTTTCACTAGTTCCCTAACAGTAGCTGCTATACACACATCTCCATGCTAGAAACGTGCGTTTCGGCCTCTTCTGATGTTTTTGTGATGTTTTAACCTTGTTACTGTCATTTCAACTGGATTACATTAGTTTCTTAATAGAAGCTGTTAAACACATTTCTCCATGCTAGAAATATGCGTTTCGGCCTATTCTGGGCTTTTTGTGACGTTTCAAGCTTGTTACTGTCATTTCAACAGGATTACATTAGTTTCTTAATAGAAGCTGTTAAACACACTTCTCCATGCTAGAAACTTGCGTTTCGGCCTCTTCTGGGCTTTTTGTGACGTTTCAAGCTTGTTACTGTCATTTCAACAGGATTACATTAGTTTCTTAATAGAAGCTGTTAAACACACTTCTCCATGCTAGAAACGTGCGTTTTGGCCTCTTCTGGTGTTTTTGTGATGTTTTAACCTTGTTACTGTCATTTCAACAGGATGACATTAGTTTCTTAATAGAAGCTGTTAAACACACTTCTCCATGCTGGAAACGTGCGTTTCGGCCTATTCTGGGCTTTTTGTGACGTTTCAAGCTTGTTACTGTCATTTCAACAGTTTTATACTAGTTTCTTAACAGTAGCTGCTATACACACATCTCCATGCTAGAAACGTGCGTTTCGGCCTCTTCTGATGTTTTTGTGACGTTTCAAGCTTGTTACTGTCATTTCAACAGGATTACATTAGTTTTTTAATAGAAGCTGTTAAACACACTTCTCCATGCTAGAAACGTGCGTTTCGGCCTCTTCTGATGTTTTTGTGATGTTTTAACCTTGTTACTGTCATTTCAACAGGATTACATTAGTTTCTTAATAGAAGCTGTTAAACACACTTCTCTATGATGGAAACGTGCGTTTCGGCCTATTCTGGGCTTTTTGTGACGTTTCAAGCTTGTTACTGTCATTTTAACAGTTTTACACTAGTTTCTTAACAGTAGCTGCTATACACACATCTCCATGCTAGAAACGTGCGTTTCGGCCTCTTCTGATGTTTTTGTGACGTTTCAAGCTTGTTACTGTCATTTCAACAGTTTTACACTAGTTTCTTAACAGTAGCTGCTATACACACATCTCCATGCTAGAAACGTGTGTTTCGGCATCTTCTGATGTTTTTGTGACGTTTCAAGCTTGTTTCTGTCATTTCAAAAGGGTTACATTAGTTTCTTAATAGAAGGTGTTAAACACATTTCTCTATAATTGAAACGTGCGTTTCGGCCTCTTCTGATGTTTTTGTGATGTTTTAACCTTGTTACTGTCATTTCAACAGTTTTACACTAGTTCCCTAACAGTAGCTGCTATACACATATCTCCATGCTAGAAACGTGCGTTTCGGCCTCTTCTGATGTTTTTGTGATGTTGTAACCTTGTTACTGTCATTTCAACAGGATTACATTAGTTTCTTAATAGAAGCTTTTAAACACACATCTCCATGCTAAAAACGTGCGTTTCGGCCTCTTCTGATGTTTTTGTGATGTTTTAACCTTGTTACTGTCATTTCAACAGGATTACATTAGTTTCTTAATAGAAGGTGTTAAACACACTTCTCTATAATAGAAACGTGCGTTTCGGCCTCTTCTGATGTTTTTGTGATGTTTTAACCTTGTTACTGTCATTTCAACAGTTTTACACTAGTTCCCTAACAGTAGCTGCTATACACACATCTCCATGCTAGAAACGTGCGTTTTGGCCTCTTCTGGTGTTTTTGTGATGTTTTAACCTTGTTACTGTCATTTCAACAGGATTACATTAGTTTCTTAATAGAAGCTGTTAAACACACTTCTCCATGCTAGAAACGTGCGTTTTGGCCTCTTCTGGTGTTTTTGTGATGTTTTAACCTTGTTACTGTCATTTCAACAGGATTACATTAGTTTCTTAATTGAAACTGTTAAACACACATCTCCATGCTAGAAACGTGCGTTTCGACCTCTTCTGATGTTTTTGTGACGTTTCAAGCTTGTTACTGTCATTTCAACAGTTTTACACTAGTTTCCTAACAGTAGCTGCTATACACACATCTCCATGCTAGAAACGTGCGTTTCGGCCTCTTCTGATGTTTTTGTGATGTTTTAACCTTGTTACTGTCATTTCAACAGTATTACATTAGTTTTTTAATAGAAGCTGTTAAACACACTTCTCCATGCTAGAAACGTGCGTTTCGGCCTCTTCTGATGTTTTTGTGATGTTTTAACCTTGTTACTGTCAATTCAACAGGATTACATTAGTTTCTTAATAGAAGCTGTTAAACACACTTCTCTATGATGGAAACGTGCGTTTCGGCCTATTCTGGGCTTTTTGTGACGTTTCAAGCTTGTTACTGTCATTTCAACAGTTTTACACTAGTTTCTTAACAGTAGCTGCTATACACACATCTCCATGCTAGAAACGTGTGTTTCGGCCTCTTCTGATGTTTTTGTGACGTTTCAAGCTTGTTACTGTCATTTCAAAAGGGTTACATTAGTTTCTTAATAGAAGGTGTTAAACACACTTCTCTATAATTGAAACGTGCGTTTCGGCCTCTTCTGATGTTTTTGTGATGTTTTAACCTTGTTACTGTCATTTCAACAGTTTTACACTAGTTCCCTAACAGTAGCTGCTATACACATATCTCCATGCTAGAAACGTGCGTTTCGGCCTCTTCTGATGTTTTTGTGATGTTGTAACCTTGTTACTGTCATTTCAACAGGATTACATTAGTTTCTTAATAGAAGCTTTTAAACACACATCTCCATGCTAGAAACGTGCGTTTCGGCCTCTTCTGATGTTTTTGTGATGTTTTAACCTTGTTACTGTCATTTCAACAGGATTACATTAGTTTCTTAATAGAAGGTGTTAAACACACTTCTCTATAATAGAAACGTGCGTTTCGGCCTCTTCTGATGTTTTTGTGATGTTTTAACCTTGTTACTGTCATTTCAACAGGATTACATTAGTTTCTTAATAGAAGCTGTTAAACACATTTCTCCATGCTAGAAATATGCGTTTCGGCCTATTCTGGGCTTTTTGTGACGTTTCAAGCTTGTTACTGTCATTTCAACAGGATTACATTAGTTTCTTAATAGAAGCTGTTAAACACACTTCTCCATGCTAGAAACGTGCGTTTCGGCCTCTTCTGGGCTTTTTGTGACGTTTCAAGCTTGTTACTGTCATTTCAACAGGATTACATTAGTTTCTTAATAGAAGCTGTTAAACACACTTCTCCATGCTAGAAACGTGCGTTTTGGCCTCTTCTGGTGTTTTTGTGATGTTTTAACCTTGTTACTGTCATTTCAACAGGATTACATTAGTTTCTTAATAGAAGCTGTTAAACACACTTCTCCATGCTAGAAACGTGCGTTTTGGCCTCTTCTGGTGTTTTTGTGATGTTTTAACCTTGTTACTGTCATTTCAACAGGATTACATTAGTTTCTTAATTGAAACTGTTAAACACACATCTCCATGCTAGAAACGTGCGTTTCGACCTCTTCTGATGTTTTTGTGACGTTTCAAGCTTGTTACTGTCATTTCAACAGTTTTACACTAGTTTCCTAACAGTAGCTGCTATACACACATCTCCATGCTAGAAACGTGCGTTTCGGCCTCTTCTGATGTTTTTGTGATGTTTTAACCTGGTTACTGTCAATTCAACAGGATTACATTAGTTTCTTAATAGAAGCTGTTAAACACACTTCTCTATGATGGAAACGTGCGTTTCGGCCTATTCTGGGCTTTTTGTGACGTTTCAAGCTTGTTACTGTCATTTCAACAGTTTTACACTAGTTTCTTAACAGTAGCTGCTATACACACATCTCCATGCTAGAAACGTGTGTTTCGGCCTCTTCTGATGTTTTTGTGACGTTTCAAGCTTGTTACTGTCATTTCAAAAGGGTTACATTAGTTTCTTAATAGAAGGTGTTAAACACAATTCTCTATAATTGAAACGTGCGTTTCGGCCTCTTCTGATGTTTTTGTGATGTTTTAACCTTGTTACTGTCATTTCAACAGTTTTACACTAGTTCCCTAACAGTAGCTGCTATACACATATCTCCATGCTACAAACGTGCGTTTCGGCCTCTTCTGATGTTTTTGTGATGTTGTAACCTTGTTACTGTCATTTCAACAGGATTACATTAGTTTCTTAATAGAAGCTTTTAAACACACATCTCCATGCTAGAAACGTGCGTTTCGGCCTCTTCTGATGTTTTTGTGATGTTTTAACCTTGTTACTGTCATTTCAACAGGATTACATTAGTTTCTTAATAGAAGGTGTTAAACACACTTCTCTATAATAGAAACGTGCGTTTCGGCCTCTTCTGATGTTTTTGTGATGTTTTAAACTTGTTACTGTCATTTCAACAGTTTTACACTAGTTCCCTAACAGTAGCTGCTATACACACATCTCCATGCTAGAAACGTGCGTTTCGGCCTCTTCTGATGTTTTTGTGATGTTTTAACCTTGTTACTTTCATTTCAACAGGATTACACTAGTTTCTTAACAGTAGCTGTTATACACACATCTCCATGCTAGAAACGTGCGTTTCGGCCTCTTCTGATGTTTTTGTGACGTTTCAAGCTTGTTACTGTCATTTCAACAGGATTACATTGGTTTCTTAATAGAAGGTGTTAAACACACTTCTCCATGTTAGAAACGTGCGTTTTGGCCTCTTCTGGTGCTTTTTGTGACGTTTCAAGCTTGTTACTGTCATTTCAACAGTTTTACACTAGTTTCTTAATTAAAGCTGTTAAACACACTTCTCCATGCTAGAAACGTGCGTTTCGGCCTCTTCTGATGTTTTTGTGATGTTTTAACCTTGTTACTGTCATTTCAACAGGATTACATTAGTTTCTTAATATAAGCTTTTAAACACACATCTCCATGCTAGAAACGTGCGTTTCGGCCTCTTCTGATGTTTTTGTGATGTTTTAACCTTGTTACTGTCATTTCAACAGGATTACATTAGTTTCTTAATAGAAGCTGTTAAACACACTTCTCCATGCTAGAAACGTGCGTTTTGGCCTCTTCTGGTGTTTTTGTGATGTTTTAACCTTGTTACTGTCATTTCAACAGTATTACATTAGTTTCTTAATAGAAGCTGTTAAACACACTTCTCCATGCTAGAAACGTGCGTTTTGGCCTCTTCTGGTGTTTTTGTGATGTTTTAACCTTGTTACTGTCATTTCAACAGGATTACATTAGTTTTTTAATAGAAGCTGTTAAACACACTTCTCCATGCTAGAAACGTGCGTTTCGGCCTCTTCTGATGTTTTTGTGATGTTTTAACCTTGTTACTGTCATTTCAACAGGATTACATTAGTTTCTTAATAGAAGCTGTTAAACACACTTCTCCATGCTGGAAACGTGCGTTTCGGCCTATTCTGGTGCTTTTTGTGACGTTTCAAGCTTGTTACTGTAATTTTAACAGTTTTACACTAGTTTCTTAACAGTAGCTGCTATACACACATCTCCATGCTAGAAACGTGCGTTTCGGCCTCTTCTGATGTTTTTGTGACGTTTCAAGCTTGTTACTGTCATTTCAACAGTTTTACACTAGTGTCTTAACAGTAGCTGCTATACACACATCTCCATGCTAGAAACGTGTGTTTCGGCCTCTTCTGATGTTTTTGTGACGTTTCAAGCTTGTTACTGTCATTTCAAAAGGGTTACATTAGTTTCTTAATAGAAGGTGTTAAACACACTTCTCTATAATAGAAACGTGCGTTTCGGCCTCTTCTGATGTTTTTGTGATGTTTTAACCTTGTTACTGTCATTTCAACAGTTTTACACTAGTTCCCTAACAGTAGCTGCTATACACACATCTCCATGCTAGAAACGTGCGTTTCGGCCTCTTCTGATGTTTTTGTCATGTTTTAACCTTGTTACTGTCATTTCAACAGGATTACATTAGTTTCTTAATAGAAGCTTTTAAACACACATCTCCATGCTAGAAACGTGCGTTTCGGCCTCTTCTGATGTTTTTGTGACGTTTCAAGCTTGTTACTGTCATTTCAACAGTTTTACACTAGTTCCCTAACAGTAGCTGCTATACACACATCTCCATGCTAGAAACGTGCGTTTCGGCCTCTTCTGATGTTTTTGTGATGTTTTAACCTTGTTACTGTCATTTCAACAGGATCACATTAGTTTCTTAATAGAAGCTTTTAAACACACATCTCCATGCTAGAAACGTGCGTTTCGGCCTCTTCTGATGTTTTTGTGATGTTTTAACCTTGTTACTGTCATTTCAACAGGATTACATTAGTTTCTTAATAGAAGGTGTTAAACACACTTCTCTATAATAGAAACGTGCGTTTCGGCCTCTTCTGATGTTTTTGTGATGTTTTAACCTTGTTACTGTCATTTCAACAGGATTACATTAGTTTCTTAATAGAAGCTGTTAAAAACACTTCTCCATGCTGGAAACGTGCGTTTCGGCCTATTCTGGGCTTTTTGTGACGTTTCAAGCTTGTTACTGTCATTTCAACAGTTTTATACTAGTTTCTTAACAGTAGCTGCTATACACACATCTCCATGCTAGAAACGTGCGTTTCGGCCTCTTCTGATGTTTTTGTGACGTTTCAAGCTTGTTACTGTCATTTCAACAGGATTACATTAGTTTCTTAATAGAAGGTGTTAAACACACTTCTCCATGTTAGAAACGTGCGTTTTGGCCTCTTCTGGGCTTTTTGTGACGTTTCAAGCTTGTTACTGTCATTTCAACAGTTTTACACTAGTTTCTTAATTAAAGCTGTTAAACACACTTCTCCATGCTAGAAACGTGCGTTTCGGCCTCTTCTGATGTTTTTGTGATGTTTTAACCTTGTTACTGTCATTTCAACAGGATTACATTAGTTTCTTAATATAAGCTTTTAAACACACATCTCCATGCTAGAAACGTGCGTTTCGGCCTCTTCTGATGTTTTTGTGATGTTTTAACCTTGTTACTGTCATTTCAACAGGATTACATTAGTTTCTTAATAGAAGCTGTTAAACACACTTCTCCATGCTAGAAACGTGCGTTTTGGCCTCTTCTGGTGTTTTTGTGATGTTTTAACCTTGTTACTGTCATTTCAACAGGATTACATTAGTTTCTTAATAGAAGCTGTTAAACACACTTCTCCATGCTAGAAACGTGCGTTTTGGCCTCTTCTGGTGTTTTTGTGATGTTTTAACCTTGTTACTGTCATTTCAACAGGATTACATTAGTTTCTTAATAGAAGCTGTTAAACACACTTCTCCATGCTGGAAACGTGCGTTTCGGCCTATTCTGGGCTTTTTGTGACGTTTCAAGCTTGTTACTGTCATTTCAACAGTTTTACACTAGTTTCTTAACAGTAGCTTCTATACACACATCTCCATGCTAGAAACGTGCGTTTCGACCTCTTCTGATGTTTTTGTGACGTTTCAAGCTTGTTACTGTCATTTCAACAGTTTTACACTAGTTTCCTAACAGTAGCTGCTATACACACATCTCCATGCTAGAAACGTGCGTTTCGGCCTCTTCTGATGTTTTTGTGATGTTTTAACCTTGTTACTGTCATTTCAACAGTATTACATTAGTTTTTTAATAGAAGCTGTTAAACACACTTCTCCATGCTAGAAACGTGCGTTTCGGCCTCTTCTGATGTTTTTGTGATGTTTTAACCTTGTTACTGTCATTTCAACAGGATTACATTAGTTTCTTAATAGAAGCTGTTAAACACACTTCTCCATGCTAGAAACGTGCGTTTCGGCCTCTTCTGATGTTTTTGTGACGTTTCAAGCTTGTTACTGTCATTTCAACAGTTTTACACTAGTTTCTTAATTAAAGCTGTTAAACACACTTCTCCATGCTAGAAACGTGCGTTTCGGCCTCTTCTGATGTTTTTGTGATGTTTTAACCTTGTTACTGTCATTTCAACAGGATTACATTAGTTTCTTAATATAAGCTTTTAAACACACTTCTCCATGCTAGAAACGTGCGTTTTGGCCTCTTCTGGTGTTTTTGTGATGTTTTAACCTTGTTACTGTCATTTCAACAGGATTACATTAGTTTCTTAATAGAAGCTGTTAAACACACTTCTCCATGCTAGAAACGTGCGTTTTGGCCTCTTCTGGTGTTTTTGTGATGTTTTAACCTTGTTACTGTCATGTCAACAGGATTACATTAGTTTCTTAATAGAAGCTGTTAAACACACTTCTCCATGCTGGAAACGTGCGTTTCGGCCTATTCTGGGCTTTTTGTGACGTTTCAAGCTTGTTACTGTCATTTCAACAGTTTTACACTAGTTTCTTAACAGTAGCTTCTATACACACATCTCCATGCTAGAAACGTGCGTTTCGACCTCTTCTGATGTTTTTGTGACGTTTCAAGCTTGTTACTGTCATTTCAACAGTTTTACACTAGTTTCCTAACAGTAGCTGCTATACACACATCTCCATGCTAGAAACGTGCGTTTCGGCCTCTTCTGATGTTTTTGTGATGTTTTAACCTTGTTACTGTCATTTCAACAGTATTACATTCGTTTTTTAATAGAAGCTGTTAAACACACTTCTCCATGCTAGAAACGTGCGTTTCGGCCTCTTCTGATGTTTTTGTGATGTTTTAACCTTGTTACTGTCATTTCAACAGGATTACATTAGTTTCTTAATAGAAGCTGTTAAACACACTTCTCCATGCTAGAAACGTGCGTTTTGGCCTCTTCTGGTGTTTTTGTGATGTTTTAACCTTGTTACTGTCATTTCAACAGGATTACATTAGTTTCTTAATAGAAGCTGTTAAACACACTTCTCCATGCTAGAAACGTGCATTTTGGCCTCTTCTGGTGTTTTTGTGATGTTTTAACCTTGTTACTGTCATTTCAACAGGATTACATTAGTTTCTTAATAGAAGCTGTTAAACACACTTCTCCATGCTGGAAACGTGCGTTTCGGCCTATTCTGGGCTTTTTGTGATGTTTTAACCTTGTTACTGTCATTTCAACAGGATTACATTAGTTTCTTAATAGAAGCTGTTAAACACACTTCTCCATGCTGGAAACGTGCGTTTCGGCCTATTCTGGGCTTTTTGTGATGTTTTAAGCTTGTTACTTTCATTTCAACAGGATTACACTAGTTTCTTAACAGTAGCTGCTATACACACATCTCCATGCTAGAAACGTGCGTTTCGGCCTCTTCTGATGTTTTTGTGACGTTTCAAGCTTGTTACTGTCATTTCAACAGGATTACATTGGTTTCTTAATAGAAGGTGTTAAACACACTTCTCCATGTTAGAAACGTGCGTTTTGGCCTCTTCTGGGCTTTTTGTGACGTTTCAAGCTTGTTACTGTCATTTCAACAGTTTTACACTAGTTTCTTAATTAAAGCTGTTAAACACACTTCTCCATGCTAGAAACGTGCGTTTCGGCCTCTTCTGATGTTCTTGTGATGTTTTAACCTTGTTACTTTCATTTCAACAGGATTACATTAGTTTCTTAATATAAGCTTTTAAACACACATCTCCATGCTAGAAACGTGCGTTTCGGCCTATTCTGGGCTTTTTGTGACGTTTCAAGCTTGTTACTGTCATTTCAACAGTTTTACACTAGTTTCTTAACAGTAGCTGCTATACACACATCTCCATGCTAGAAACGTGCGTTTCGGCCTATTCTGGGCTTTTTGTGACGTTTCAAGCTTGTTACTGTAATTTTAACAGTTTTACACTAGTTTCTTAACAGTAGCTGCTATACACACATCTCCATGCTAGAAACGTGTGTTTCGGCCTCTTCTGATGTTTTTGTGACGTTTCAAGCTTGTTACTGTCATTTCAAAAGGGTTACATTAGTTTCTTAATAGAAGGTGTTAAACACACTTCTCTATAATAGAAACGTGTGTTTCGGCCTCTTCTGATGTTTTTGTGATGTTTTAACCTTGTTACTGTCATTTCAACAGTTTTTCACTAGTTCCCTAACAGTAGCTGCTATACACACATCTCCATGCTAGAAACGTGCGTTTCGGCCTCTTCTGATGTTTTTGTGATGTTTTAACCTTGTTACTGTCATTTCAACAGGATTACATTAGTTTCTTAATAGAAGCTGTTAAACACATTTCTCCATGCTAGAAACATGCGTTTCGGCCTATTCTGGGCTTTTTGTGACGTTTCAAGCTTGTTACTGTCATTTCAACAGTTTTACACTAGTTTCTTAACAGTAGCTGCTATACACACATCTGCATGCTAGAAACGTGCGTTTCGGCCTCTTCTGATGTTTTTGTGACGTTTCAAGCTTGTTACTGTCATTTCAACAGGATTACATTAGTTTCTTAATAGAAGCTGTTAAACACACTTCTCCATGCTAGAAACGTGCGTTTTGGCCTCTTCTGGTGTTTTTGTGATGTTTTAACCTTGTTACTGTCATTTCAACAGGATTACATAAGTTTCTTAATAGAAGCTGTTAAACACACTTCTCCATGCTGGAAACGTGCGTTTCGGCCTATTCTGGGCTTTTTGTGACGTTTCAAGCTTGTTACTGTCATTTCAACAGTTTTACACTAGTTTCTTAACAGTAGCTGCTATACACACATCTCCATGCTAGAAACGTGCGTTTCGACCTCTTCTGATGTTTTTGTGACGTTTCAAGCTTGTTACTGTCATTTCAACAGTTTTACACTAGTTTCCTAACAGTAGCTGCTATACACACATCTCCATGCTAGAAACGTGCGTTTCGGCCTCTTCTGATGTTTTTGTGATGTTTTAACCTTGTTAATGTCATTGCAACAGGATTACATTAGTTTCTTAATAGAAGGTGTTAAACAGACTTCTCTATAAGAGAAACGTGCGTTTCGGCCTCTTCTGATGTTTTCGTGATGTTTTAACCTTGTTACTGTCATTTCAACAGTTTTTCACTAGTTCCCTAACAGTAGCTGCTATACACACATCTCCATGCTAGAAACGTGCGTTTCGGCCTCTTCTGATGTTTTTGTGATGTTTTAACCTTGTTACTGTCATTTCAACAGGATTACATTAGTTTCTTAATAGAAGCTGTTAAACACATTTCTCCATGCTAGAAATATGCGTTTCGGCCTATTCTGGGCTTTTTGTGACGTTTCAAGCTTGTTACTGTCATTTCAACAGGATTACATTAGTTTCTTAATAGAAGCTGTTAAACACACTTCTCCATGCTAGAAACGTGCGTTTCGGCCTCTTCTGGGCTTTTTGTGACGTTTCAAGCTTGTTACTGTCATTTCAACAGGATTACATTAGTTTCTTAATAGAAGCTGTTAAACACACTTCTCCATGCTAGAAACGTGCGTTTTGGCCTCTTCTGGTGTTTTTGTGATGTTTTAACCTTGTTACTGTCATTTCAACAGGATTACATTAGTTTCTTAATAGAAGCCGTTAAACACACTTCTCCATGCTAGAAACGTGCGTTTTGGCCTCTTCTGGTGTTTTTGTGATGTTTTAACCTTGTTACTGTCATTTCAACAGGATTACATTAGTTTCTTAATTGAAACTGTTAAACACACATCTCCATGCTAGAAACGTGCGTTTCGGCCTCTTCTGATGTTTTTGTGATGTTTTAACCTTGTTACTGTCATTTCAACAGTATTACATTAGTTTTTTAATAGAAGCTGTTAAACACACTTCTCCATGCTAGAAACGTGCGTTTCGGCCTCTTCTGATGTTTTTGTGATGTTTCAACCTTGTTACTGTCAATTCAACAGGATTACATTAGTTTCTTAATAGAAGCTGTTAAACACACTTCTCTATGATGGAAACGTGCGTTTCGGCCTATTCTGGGCTTTTTGTGACGTTTCAAGCTTGTTACTGTCATTTCAACAGTTTTACACTAGTTTCTTAACAGTAGCTGCTATACACACATCTCCATGCTAGAAACGTGTGTTTCGGCCTCTTCTGATGTTTTTGTGACGTTTCAAGCTTGTTACTGTCATTTCAAAAGGGTTACATTAGTTTCTTAATAGAAGGTGTTAAACACACTTCTCTATAATTGAAACGTGCGTTTCGGCCTCTTCTGATGTTTTTGTGATGTTTTAACCTTGTTACTGTCATTTCAACAGTTTTACACTAGTTCCCTAACAGTAGCTGCTATACACATATCTCCATGCTAGAAACGTGCGTTTCGGCCTCTTCTGATGTTTTTGTGATGTTTTAACCTTGTTACTGTCATTTCAACAGGATTACATTAGTTTCTTAATAGAAGGTGTTAAACACACTTCTCTATAATAGAAACGTGCGTTTCGGCCTCTTCTGATGTTTTTGTGATGTTTTAAACTTGTTACTGTCATTTCAACAGTTTTACACTAGTTCCCTAACAGTAGCTGCTATACACATATCTCCATGCTAGAAACGTGCGTTTCGGCCTCTTCTGATGTTTTTGTGATGTTGTAACCTTGTTACTGTCATTTCAACAGGATTACATTAGTTTCTTAATAGAAGCTTTTAAACACACATCTCCATGCTAGAAACGTGCGTTTCGGCCTCTTCTGATGTTTTTGTGATGTTTTAACCTTGTTACTGTCATTTCAACAGGATTACATTAGTTTCTTAATAGAAGGTGTTAAACACACTTCTCTATAATAGAAACGTGCGTTTCGGCCTCTTCTGATGTTTTTGTGATGTTTTAAACTTGTTACTGTCATTTCAACAGTTTTACACTAGTTCCCTAACAGTAGCTGCTATACACACATCTCCATGCTAGAAACGTGCGTTTCGGCCTCTTCTGATGTTTTTGTGATGTTTTAACCTTGTTACTGTCATTTCAACAGGATTACATTAGTTTCTTAATAGAAGGTGTTAAACACACTTCTCTATAATAGAAACGTGCGTTTCGGCCTCTTCTGATGTTTTTGTGATGTTTTAAACTTGTTACTGTCATTTCAACAGTTTTACACTAGTTCCCTAACAGTAGCTGCTATACACACATCTCCATGCTAGAAACGTGCGTTTCGGCCTCTTCTGATGTTTTTGTGACGTTTCAAGCTTGTTACTGTCATTTCAACAGGATTACATTGGTTTCTTAATAGAAGGTGTTAAACACACTTCTCCATGCTAGAAACGTGCGTTTTGGCCTCTTCTGGGCTTTTTGTGACATTTCAAGCTTGTTACTGTCATTTCAACAGTTTTACACTAGTTTCTTAATTAAAGCTGTTAAACACACTTCTCCATGCTAGAAACGTGCGTTTCGGCCTCTTCTGATGTTTTTGTGATGTTTTAACCTTGTTACTGTCATTTCAACAGGATTACATTAGTTTCTTAATATAAGCTTTTAAACACACATCTCCATGCTAGAAACGTGCGTTTCGGCCTCTTCTGATGTTTTTGTGATGTTTTAACCTTGTTACTGTCATTTCAACAGGATTACATTAGTTTCTTAATAGAAGCTGTTAAACACACTTCTCCATGCTAGAAACGTGCGTTTTGGCCTCTTCTGGTGTTTTTGTGATGTTTTAACCTTGTTACTGTCATTTCAACAGGATTACATTAGTTTCTTAATAGAAGGTGTTAAACACACTTCTCCATGCTAGAAACGTGCGTTTTGGCCTCTTCTGGTGTTTTTGTGATGTTTTAACCTTGTTACTGTCATTTCAACAGGATTACATTAGTTTTTTAATAGAAGCTGCTATACACATATCTCCATGCTAGAAACGTGCGTTTCGGCCTCTTCTGATGTTTTTGTGATGTTGTAACCTTGTTACTGTCATTTCAACAGGATTACATTAGTTTCTTAATAGAAGCTTTTAAACACACATCTCCATGCTAGAAACGTGCGTTTCGGCCTCTTCTGATGTTTTTGTGATGTTTTAACCTTGTTACTGTCATTTAAACAGGATTACATTAGTTTCTTAATAGAAGGTGTTAAACACACTTCTCTATAATAGAAACGTGCGTTTCGGCCTCTTCTGATGTTTTTGTGATGTTTTAAACTTGTTACTGTCATTTCAACAGTTTTACACTAGTTCCCTAACAGTAGCTGCTATACACACATCTCCATGCTAGAAACGTGCGTTTCGGCCTCTTCTGATGTTTTTGTGATGTTTTAACCTTGTTACTGTCATTTCAACAGGATTACATTAGTTTCTTAATAGAAGGTGTTAAACACACTTCTCTATAATAGAAACGTGCGTTTCGGCCTCTTCTGATGTTTTTGTGATGTTTTAAACTTGTTACTGTCATTTCAACAGTTTTACACTAGTTCCCTAACAGTAGCTGCTATACACACATCTCCATGCTAGAAACGTGCGTTTCGGCCTCTTCTGATGTTTTTGTGACGTTTTAAGCTTGTTACTGTCATTTCAACAGGATTACATTGGTTTCTTAATAGAAGGTGTTAAACACACTTCTCCATGTTAGAAACGTGCGTTTTGGACTCTTCTGGGCTTTTTGTGACGTTTCAAGCTTGTTACTGTCATTTCAACAGTTTTACACTAGTTTCTTAATTAAAGCTGTTAAACACACTTCTCCATGCTAGAAACGTGCGTTTCGGCCTCTTCTGATGTTTTTGTGATGTTTTAACCTTGTTACTGTCATTTCAACAGGATTACATTAGTTTCTTAATATAAGCTTTTAAACACACATCTCCATGCTAGAAACGTGCGTTTCGGCCTCTTCTGATGTTTTTGTGATGTTTTAACCTTGTTACTGTCATTTCAACAGGATTACATTAGTTTCTTAATATAAGCTTTTAAACACACATCTCCATGCTAGAAACGTGCGTTTCGGCCTCTTCTGATGTTTTTGTGATGTTTTAACCTTGTTACTGTCATTTCAACAGGATTACATTAGTTTCTTAATAGAAGCTGTTAAACACACTTCTCCATGCTAGAAACGTGCGTTTTGGCCTCTTCTGGTGTTTTTGTGATGTTTTAACCTTGTTACTGTCATTTCAACAGGATTACATTAGTTTTTTAATAGAAGCTGTTAAACACACTTCTCCATGCTAGAAACGTGCGTTTCGGCCTCTTCTGATGTTTTTGTGATGTTTTAACCTTGTTACTGTCATTTCAACAGGATTACATTAGTTTCTTAATAGAAGCTTTTAAACACACATCTCCATGCTAGAAACGTGCGTTTCGGCCTCTTCTGATGTTTTTGTGACGTTTCAAGCTTGTTACTGTCATTTCAACAGTTTTACACTAGTTCCCTAACAGTAGCTGCTATACACACATCTCCATGCTAGAAACGTGCGTTTCGGCCTCTTCTGATGTTTTTGTGATGTTTTAACCTTGTTACTGTCATTTCAACAGGATCACATTAGTTTCTTAATAGAAGCTTTTAAACACACATCTCCATGCTAGAAACGTGCGTTTCGGCCTCTTCTGATGTTTTTGTGATGTTTTAACCTTGTTACTGTCATTTCAACAGGATTACATTAGTTTCTTAATAGAAGGTGTTAAACACACTTCTCTATAATAGAAACGTGCGTTTCGGCCTCTTCTGATGTTTTTGTGATGTTTTAACCTTGTTACTGTCATTTCAACAGGATTACATTAGTTTCTTAATAGAAGCTGTTAAAAACACTTCTCCATGCTGGAAACGTGCGTTTCGGCCTATTCTGGGCTTTTTGTGACGTTTTAACCTTGTTACTGTCATTTCAACAGTATTACATTCGTTTTTTAATAGAAGCTGTTAAACACACTTCTCCATGCTAGAAACGTGCGTTTCGACCTCTTCTGATGTTTTTGTGACGTTTCAAGCTTGTTACTGTCATTTCAACAGTTTTACACTAGTTTCTTAACAGTAGCTTCTATACACACATCTCCATGCTAGAAACGTGCGTTTCGACCTCTTCTGATGTTTTTGTGACGTTTCAAGCTTGTTACTGTCATTTCAACAGTTTTACACTAGTTTCCTAACAGTAGCTGCTATACACACATCTCCATGCTAGAAACGTGCGTTTCGGCCTCTTCTGATGTTTTTGTGATGTTTTAACCTTGTTACTGTCATTTCAACAGTATTACATTCGTTTTTTAATAGAAGCTGTTAAACACACTTCTCCATGCTAGAAACGTGCGTTTCGGCCTCTTCTGATGTTTTTGTGATGTTTTAACCTTGTTACTGTCATTTCAACAGGATTACATTAGTTTCTTAATAGAAGCTGTTAAACACACTTCTCCATGCTAGAAACGTGCGTTTTGGCCTCTTCTGGTGTTTTTGTGATGTTTTAACCTTGTTACTGTCATTTCAACAGGATTACATTAGTTTCTTAATAGAAGCTGTTAAACACACTTCTCCATGCTAGAAACGTGCATTTTGGCCTCTTCTGGTGTTTTTGTGATGTTTTAACCTTGTTACTGTCATTTCAACAGGATTACATTAGTTTCTTAATAGAAGCTGTTAAACACACTTCTCCATGCTGGAAACGTGCGTTTCGGCCTATTCTGGGCTTTTTGTGATGTTTTAACCTTGTTACTGTCATTTCAACAGGATTACATTAGTTTCTTAATAGAAGCTGTTAAACACACTTCTCCATGCTGGAAACGTGCGTTTCGGCCTATTCTGGGCTTTTTGTGATGTTTTAAGCTTGTTACTTTCATTTCAACAGGATTACACTAGTTTCTTAACAGTAGCTGCTATACACACATCTCCATGCTAGAAACGTGCGTTTCGGCCTCTTCTGATGTTTTTGTGACGTTTCAAGCTTGTTACTGTCATTTCAACAGGATTACATTGGTTTCTTAATAGAAGGTGTTAAACACACTTCTCCATGTTAGAAACGTGCGTTTTGGCCTCTTCTGGGCTTTTTGTGACGTTTCAAGCTTGTTACTGTCATTTCAACAGTTTTACACTAGTTTCTTAACAGTAGCTGCTATACACACATCTCCATGCTAGAAACGTGCGTTTCGGCCTATTCTGGGCTTTTTGTGACGTTTCAAGCTTGTTACTGTAATTTTAACAGTTTTACACTAGTTTCTTAACAGTAGCTGCTATACACACATCTCCATGCTAGAAACGTGTGTTTCGGCCTCTTCTGATGTTTTTGTGACGTTTCAAGCTTGTTACTGTCATTTCAAAAGGGTTACATTAGTTTCTTAATAGAAGGTGTTAAACACACTTCTCTATAATAGAAACGTGCGTTTCGGCCTCTTCTGATGTTTTTGTGATGTTTTAACCTTGTTACTGTCATTTCAACAGTTTTTCACTAGTTCCCTAACAGTAGCTGCTATACACACATCTCCATGCTAGAAACGTGCGTTTCGGCCTCTTCTGATGTTTTTGTGATGTTTTAACCTTGTTACTGTCATTTCAACAGGATTACATTAGTTTCTTAATAGAAGCTGTTAAACACATTTCTCCATGCTAGAAACATGCGTTTCGGCCTATTCTGGGCTTTTTGTGACGTTTCAAGCTTGTTACTGTCATTTCAACAGTTTTACACTAGTTTCTTAACAGTAGCTGCTATACACACATCTGCATGCTAGAAACGTGCGTTTCGGCCTCTTCTGATGTTTTTGTGACGTTTCAAGCTTGTTACTGTCATTTCAACAGGATTACATTAGTTTCTTAATAGAAGCTGTTAAACACACTTCTCCATGCTAGAAACGTGCGTTTTGGCCTCTTCTGGTGTTTTTGTGATGTTTTAACCTTGTTACTGTCATTTCAACAGGATTACATAAGTTTCTTAATAGAAGCTGTTAAACACACTTCTCCATGCTGGAAACGTGCGTTTCGGCCTATTCTGGGCTTTTTGTGACGTTTCAAGCTTGTTACTGTCATTTCAACAGTTTTACACTAGTTTCTTAACAGTAGCTGCTATACACACATCTCCATGCTAGAAACGTGCGTTTCGACCTCTTCTGATGTTTTTGTGACGTTTCAAGCTTGTTACTGTCATTTCAACAGTTTTACACTAGTTTCCTAACAGTAGCTGCTATACACACATCTCCATGCTAGAAACGTGCGTTTCGGCCTCTTCTGATGTTTTTGTGATGTTTTAACCTTGTTACTGTCATTTCAACAGGATTACATTAGTTTCTTAATAGAAGGTGTTAAACAGACTTCTCTATAAGAGAAACGTGCGTTTCGGCCTCTTCTGATGTTTTCGTGATGTTTTAACCTTGTTACTGTCATTTCAACAGTTTTTCACTAGTTCCCTAACAGTAGCTGCTATACACACATCTCCATGCTAGAAACGTGCGTTTCGGCCTCTTCTGATGTTTTTGTGATGTTTTAACCTTGTTACTGTCATTTCAACAGGATTACATTAGTTTCTTAATAGAAGCTGTTAAACACATTTCTCCATGCTAGAAATATGCGTTTCGGCCTATTCTGGGCTTTTTGTGACGTTTCAAGCTTGTTACTGTCATTTCAACAGGATTACATTAGTTTCTTAATAGAAGCTGTTAAACACACTTCTCCATGCTAGAAACGTGCGTTTCGGCCTCTTCTGGGCTTTTTGTGACGTTTCAAGCTTGTTACTGTCATTTCAACAGGATTACATTAGTTTCTTAATAGAAGCTGTTAAACACACTTCTCCATGCTAGAAACGTGCGTTTTGGCCTCTTCTGGTGTTTTTGTGATGTTTTAACCTTGTTACTGTCATTTCAACAGGATTACATTAGTTTCTTAATAGAAGCCGTTAAACACACTTCTCCATGCTAGAAACGTGCGTTTTGGCCTCTTCTGGTGTTTTTGTGATGTTTTAACCTTGTTACTGTCATTTCAACAGGATTACATTAGTTTCTTAATTGAAACTGTTAAACACACATCTCCATGCTAGAAACGTGCGTTTCGGCCTCTTCTGATGTTTTTGTGATGTTTTAACCTTGTTACTGTCATTTCAACAGTATTACATTAGTTTTTTAATAGAAGCTGTTAAACACACTTCTCCATGCTAGAAACGTGCGTTTCGGCCTCTTCTGATGTTTTTGTGATGTTTCAACCTTGTTACTGTCAATTCAACAGGATTACATTAGTTTCTTAATAGAAGCTGTTAAACACACTTCTCTATGATGGAAACGTGCGTTTCGGCCTATTCTGGGCTTTTTGTGACGTTTCAAGCTTGTTACTGTCATTTCAACAGTTTTACACTAGTTTCTTAACAGTAGCTGCTATACACACATCTCCATGCTAGAAATGTGTGTTTCGGCCTCTTCTGATGTTTTTGTGACGTTTCAAGCTTGTTACTGTCATTTCAAAAGGGTTACATTAGTTTCTTAATAGAAGGTGTTAAACACACTTCTCTATAATTGAAACGTGCGTTTCGGCCTCTTCTGATGTTTTTGTGATGTTTTAACCTTGTTACTGTCATTTCAACAGTTTTACACTAGTTCCCTAACAGTAGCTGCTATACACATATCTCCATGCTAGAAACGTGCGTTTCGGCCTCTTCTGATGTTTTTGTGATGTTGTAACCTTGTTACTGTCATTTCAACAGGATTACATTAGTTTCTTAATAGAAGCTTTAAAACACACATCTCCATGCTAGAAACGTGCGTTTCGGCCTCTTCTGATGTTTTTGTGATGTTTTAACCTTGTTACTGTCATTTCAACAGGATTACATTAGTTTCTTAATAGAAGGTGTTAAACACACTTCTCTATAATAGAAACGTGCGTTTCGGCCTCTTCTGATGTTTTTGTGATGTTTTAAACTTGTTACTGTCATTTCAACAGTTTTACACTAGTTCCCTAACAGTAGCTGCTATACACATATCTCCATGCTAGAAACGTGCGTTTCGGCCTCTTCTGATGTTTTTGTGATGTTGTAACCTTGTTACTGTCATTTCAACAGGATTACATTAGTTTCTTAATAGAAGCTTTTAAACACACATCTCCATGCTAGAAACGTGCGTTTCGGCCTCTTCTGATGTTTTTGTGATGTTTTAACCTTGTTACTGTCATTTCAACAGGATTACATTAGTTTCTTAATAGAAGGTGTTAAACACACTTCTCTATAATAGAAACGTGCGTTTCGGCCTCTTCTGATGTTTTTGTGATGTTTTAAACTTGTTACTGTCATTTCAACAGTTTTACACTAGTTCCCTAACAGTAGCTGCTATACACACATCTCCATGCTAGAAACGTGCGTTTCGGCCTCTTCTGATGTTTTTGTGATGTTTTAACCTTGTTACTGTCATTTCAACAGGATTACATTAGTTTCTTAATAGAAGGTGTTAAACACACTTCTCTATAATAGAAACGTGCGTTTCGGCCTCTTCTGATGTTTTTGTGATGTTTTAAACTTGTTACTGTCATTTCAACAGTTTTACACTAGTTCCCTAACAGTAGCTGCTATACACACATCTCCATGCTAGAAACGTGCGTTTCGGCCTCTTCTGGTGTTTTTGTGATGTTTTAACCTTGTTACTGTCATTTCAACAGGATTACATTAGTTTTTTAATAGAAGCTGTTAAACACACTTCTCCATGCTAGAAACGTGCGTTTCGGCCTCTTCTGATGTTTTTGTGATGTTTTAACCTTGTTACTGTCATTTCAACAGGATTACATTAGTTTCTTAATAGAAGCTTTTAAACACACATCTCCATGCTAGAAACGTGCGTTTCGGCCTCTTCTGATGTTTTTGTGACGTTTCAAGCTTGTTACTGTCATTTCAACAGTTTTACACTAGTTCCCTAACAGTAGCTGCTATACACACATCTCCATGCTAGAAACGTGCGTTTCGGCCTCTTCTGATGTTTTTGTGATGTTTTAACCTTGTTACTGTCATTTCAACAGGATCACATTAGTTTCTTAATAGAAGCTTTTAAACACACATCTCCATGCTAGAAACGTGCGTTTCGGCCTCTTCTGATGTTTTTGTGATGTTTTAACCTTGTTACTGTCATTTCAACAGGATTACATTAGTTTCTTAATAGAAGGTGTTAAACACACTTCTCTATAATAGAAACGTGCGTTTCGGCCTCTTCTGATGTTTTTGTGATGTTTTAACCTTGTTACTGTCATTTCAACAGGATTACATTAGTTTCTTAATAGAAGCTGTTAAAAACACTTCTCCATGCTGGAAACGTGCGTTTCGGCCTATTCTGGGCTTTTTGTGACGTTTCAAGCTTGTTACTGTCATTTCAACAGTTTTATACTAGTTTCTTAACAGTAGCTGCTATACACACATCTCCATGCTAGAAACGTGCGTTTCGGCCTCTTCTGATGTTTTTGTGACGTTTCAAGCTTGTTACTGTCATTTCAACAAGATTACATTAGTTTCTTAATAGAAGCTGTTAAACACACTTCTCCATGCTGGAAACGTGCGTTTCGGCCTATTCTGGGCTTTTTGTGACGTTTCAAGCTTGTTACTGTCATTTCAACAGTTTTACACTAGTTTCTTAACAGTAGCTTCTATACACACATCTCCATGCTAGAAACGTGCGTTTCGACCTCTTCTGATGTTTTTGTGACGTTTCAAGCTTGTTACTGTCATTTCAACAGTTTTACACTAGTTTCCTAACAGTAGCTGCTATACACACATCTCCATGCTAGAAACGTGCGTTTCGGCCTCTTCTGATGTTTTTGTGATGTTTTAACCTTGTTACTGTCATTTCAACAGTATTACATTAGTTTTTTAATAGAAGCTGTTAAACACACTTCTCCATGCTAGAAACGTGCGTTTCGGCCTCTTCTGATGTTTTTGTGATGTTTTAACCTTGTTACTGTCATTTCAACAGGATTACATTAGTTTCTTAATAGAAGCTGTTAAACACACTTCTCCATGCTAGAAACGTGCGTTTTGGCCTCTTCTGGTGTTTTTGTGATGTTTTAACCTTGTTACTGTCATTTCAACAGGATTACATTAGTTTCTTAATAGAAGCTGTTAAACACACTTCTCCATGCTAGAAACGTGCGTTTTGGCCTCTTCTGGTGTTTTTGTGATGTTTTAACCTTGTTACTGTCATTTCAACAGGATTACATTAGTTTTTTAATAGAAGCTGCTATACACATATCTCCATGCTAGAAACGTGCGTTTCGGCCTCTTCTGATGTTTTTGTGAGGTTGTAACCTTGTTACTGTCATTTCAACAGGATTACATTAGTTTCTTAATAGAAGCTTTTAAACACACATCTCCATGCTAGAAACGTGCGTTTCGGCCTCTTCTGATGTTTTTGTGATGTTTTAACCTTGTTACTGTCATTTCAACAGGATTACATTAGTTTCTTAATAGAAGGTGTTAAACACACTTCTCTATAATAGAAACGTGCGTTTCGGCCTCTTCTGATGTTTTTGTGATGTTTTAAACTTGTTACTGTCATTTCAACAGTTTTACACTAGTTCCCTAACAGTAGCTGCTATACACACATCTCCATGCTAGAAACGTGCGTTTCGGCCTCTTCTGATGTTTTTGTGATGTTTTAACCTTGTTACTGTCATTTCAACAGGATTACATTAGTTTCTTAATAGAAGGTGTTAAACACACTTCTCTATAATAGAAACGTGCGTTTCGGCCTCTTCTGATGTTTTTGTGATGTTTTAAACTTGTTACTGTCATTTCAACAGTTTTACACTAGTTCCCTAACAGTAGCTGCTATACACACATCTCCATGCTAGAAACGTGCGTTTCGGCCTCTTCTGATGTTTTTGTGACGTTTCAAGCTTGTTACTGTCATTTCAACAGGATTACATTGGTTTCTTAATAGAAGGTGTTAAACACACTTCTCCATGTTAGAAACGTGCGTTTTGGCCTCTTCTGGGCTTTTTGTGACGTTTCAAGCTTGTTACTGTCATTTCAACAGTTTTACACTAGTTTCTTAATTAAAGCTGTTAAACACACTTCTCCATGTTAGAAACGTGCGTTTCGGCCTCTTCTGATGTTTTTGTGATGTTTTAACCTTGTTACTGTCATTTCAACAGGATTACATTAGTTTCTTAATATAAGCTTTTAAACACACATCTCCATGCTAGAAACGTGCGTTTCGGCCTCTTCTGATGTTTTTGTGATGTTTTAACCTTGTTACTGTCATTTCAACAGGATTACATTAGTTTCTTAATAGAAGCTGTTAAACACACTTCTCCATGCTAGAAACGTGCGTTTTGGCCTCTTCTGGTGTTTTTGTGATGTTTTAACCTTGTTACTGTCATTTCAACAGGATTACATTAGTTTCTTAATAGAAGCTGTTAAACACACTTCTCCATGCTAGAAACGTGCGTTTTGGCCTCTTCTGGTGTTTTTGTGATGTTTTAACCTTGTTACTGTCATTTCAACAGGATTACATTAGTTTTTTAATAGAAGCTGTTAAACACACTTCTCCATGCTAGAAACGTGCGTTTCGGCCTCTTCTGATGTTTTTGTGATGTTTTAACCTTGTTACTGTCATTTCAACAGGATTACATTAGTTTCTTAATAGAAGCTTTTAAACACACATCTCCATGCTAGAAACGTGCGTTTCGGCCTCTTCTGATGTTTTTGTGACGTTTCAAGCTTGTTACTGTCATTTCAACAGTTTTACACTAGTTTCTTAATTAAAGCTGTTAAACACACTTCTCCATGCTAGAAACGTGCGTTTCGACCTCTTCTGATGTTTTTGTGATGTTTTAACCTTGTTACTGTCATTTCAACAGGATTACATTAGTTTCTTAATATAAGCTTTTAAACACACTTCTCCATGCTAGAAACGTGCGTTTTGGCCTCTTCTGGTGTTTTTGTGATGTTTTAACCTTGTTACTGTCATTTCAACAGGATTACATTAGTTTCTTAATAGAAGCTGTTAAACACACTTCTCCATGCTAGAAACGTGCGTTTTGGCCTCTTCTGGTGTTTTTGTGATGTTTTAACCTTGTTACTGTCATTTCAACAGGATTACATTAGTTTCTTAATAGAAGCTGTTAAACACACTTCTCCATGCTGGAAACGTGCGTTTCGGCCTATTCTGGGCTTTTTGTGACGTTTCAAGCTTGTTACTGTCATTTCAACAGTTTTACACTAGTTTCTTAACAGTAGCTTCTATACACACATCTCCATGCTAGAAACGTGCGTTTCAACCTCTTCTGATGTTTTTGTGACGTTTCAAGCTTGTTACTGTCATTTCAACAGTTTTACACTAGTTTCCTAACAGTAGCTGCTATACACACATCTCCATGCTAGAAACGTGCGTTTCGGCCTCTTCTGATGTTTTTGTGATGTTTTAACCTTGTTACTGTCATTTCAACAGTATTACATTCGTTTTTTAATAGAAGCTGTTAAACACACTTCTCCATGCTAGAAACGTGCGTTTCGGCCTCTTCTGATGTTTTTGTGATGTTTTAACCTTGTTACTGTCATTTCAACAGGATTACATTAGTTTCTTAATAGAAGCTGTTAAACACACTTCTCCATGCTAGAAACGTGCGTTTTGGCCTCTTCTGGTGTTTTTGTGATGTTTTAACCTTGTTACTGTCATTTCAACAGGATTACATTAGTTTCTTAATAGAAGCTGTTAAACACACTTCTCCATGCTAGAAACGTGCGTTTTGGCCTCTTCTGGTGTTTTTGTGATGTTTTAACCTTGTTACTGTCATTTCAACAGGATTACATTAGTTTCTTAATAGAAGCTGTTAAACACACTTCTCCATGCTGGAAACGTGCGTTTCGGCCTATTCTGGGCTTTTTGTGATGTTTTAACCTTGTTACTGTCATTTCAACAGGATTACATTAGTTTCTTAAAAGAAGCTGTTAAACACACTTCTCCATGCTGGAAACGTGCGTTTCGGCCTATTCTGGGCTTTTTGTGATGTTTTAAGCTTGTTACTTTCATTTCAACAGGATTACACTAGTTTCTTAACAGTAGCTGCTATACACACATCTCCATGCTAGAAACGTGCGTTTCGGCCTCTTCTGATGTTTTTGTGACTTTTCAAGCTTGTTACTGTCATTTCAACAAGATTACATTGGTTTCTTAATAGAAGGTGTTAAACACACTTCTCCATGTTAGAAACGTGCGTTTTGGCCTCTTCTGGGCTTTTTGTGACGTTTCAAGCTTGTTACTGTCATTTCAACAGCTTTACACTAGTTTCTTAATTAAAGCTGTTAAACACACTTCTCCATGCTAGAAACGTGCGTTTCGGCCTCTTCTGATGTTCTTGTGATGTTTTAACCTTGTTACTGTCATTTCAACAGGATTACATTAGTTTCTTAATATAAGCTTTTAAACACACATCTCCATGCTAGAAACGTGCGTTTCGGCCTCTTCTGATGTTTTTGTGATGTTTTAACCTTGTTACTGTCATTTCAACAGGATTACATTAGTTTCTTAATAGAAGCTGTTAAACACACTTCTCCATGCTGGAAACGTGCGTTTCGGCCTATTCTGGGCTTTTTGTGACGTTTCAAGCTTGTTACTGTCATTTCAACAGTTTTACACTAGTTTCTTAACAGTAGCTGCTATACACACATCTCCATGCTAGAAACGTGCGTTTCGGCCTCTTCTGATGTTTTTGTGACGTTTCAAGCTTGTTACTGTCATTTTAACAGTTTTACACTAGTTTCCTAACAGTAGCTGCTATACACACATCTCCATGCTAGAAACGTGCGTTTCGGCCTCTTCTGATGTTTTTGTGATGTTTTAACCTTGTTACTGTCATTTCAACAGGATTACATTAGTTTCTTAATAGAAGGTGTTAAACAGACTTATCTATAATAGAAACGTGCGTTTCGGCCTCTTCTGATGTTTTTGTGACGTTTCAAGCTTGTTACTGTCATTTCAACAGTTTTTCACTAGTTCCCTAACAGTAGCTGCTATACACACATCTCCATGCTAGAAACGTGCGTTTCGGCCTCTTCTGATGTTTTTGTGATGTTTTAACCTTGTTACTGTCATTTCAACAGGATTACATTAGTTTCTTAATAGAAGCTGTTAAACACATTTCTCCATGCTAGAAACATGCGTTTCGGCCTATTCTGGGCTTTTTGTGACGTTTCAAGCTTGTTACTGTCATTTCAACAGTTTTACACTAGTTTCTTAACAGTAGCTGCTATACACACATCTCAATGCTAGAAACGTGCGTTTCGGCCTCTTCTGATGTTTTTGTGACGTTTCAAGCTTGTTACTGTCATTTCAACAGGATTACATTAGTTTCTTAATAGAAGGTGTTAAACACACTTCTCCATGTTAGAAACGTGCGTTTTGGCCTCTTCTGGGCTTTTTGTGACGTTTCAAGCTTGTTACTGTCATTTCAACAGTTTTACACTAGTTTCTTAATTAAAGCTGTTAAACACACATCTCCATGCTAGAAACGTGCGTTTCGGCCTCTTCTGATGTTTTTGTGATGTTTTAACCTTGTTACTGTCATTTCAACAGGATTACATTAGTTTCTTAATAGAAGCTGTTAAACACACTTCTCCATGCTAGAAACGTGCGTTTTGGCCTCTTCTGGTGTTTTTGTGATGTTTTAACCTTGTTACTGTCATTTCAACAGGATTACATTAGTTTCTTAATAGAAGCTGTTAAACACACTTCTCCATGCTAGAAACGTGCGTTTTGGCCTCTTCTGGTGTTTTTGTAATGTTTTAACCTTGTTACTGTCATTTCAACAGGATTACATTAGTTTCTTAATAGAAGCTGTTAAACACACTTCTCCATGCTGGAAACGTGCGTTTCGGCCTATTCTGGGCTTTTTGTGACGTTTCAAGCTTGTTACTGTCATTTCAACAGTTTTACACTAGTTTCTTAACAGTAGCTGCTATACACACATCTCCATGCTAGAAACGTGCGTTTCGACCTCTTCTGATGTTTTTGTGACGTTTCAAGCTTGTTACTGTCATTTCAACAGTTTTACACTAGTTTCCTAACAGTAGCTGCTATACACACATCTCCATGCTAGAAACGTGCGTTTCGGCCTCTTCTGATGTTTTTGTGATGTTTTAACCTTGTTACTGTCATTTCAACAGGATTACATTAGTTTCTTTATAGAAGGTGTTAAACAGACTTATCTATAATAGAAACGTGCGTTTCGGCCTCTTCTGATGTTTTTGTGATGTTTTAACCTTGTTACTGTCATTTCAACAGTTTTTCACTAGTTCCCTAACAGTAGCTGCTATACACACATCTCCATGCTAGAAACGTGCGTTTCGGCCTCTTCTGATGTTTTTGTGATGTTTTAACCTTGTTACTGTCATTTCAACAGGATTACATTAGTTTCTTAATAGAAGCTGTTAAACAAATTTCTCCATGCTAGAAACATGCGTTTCGGCCTATTCTGGGCTTTTTGTGACGTTTCAAGCTTGTTACTGTCATTTCAACAGTTTTACACTAGTTTCTTAACAGTAGCTGCTATACACACATCTCCATGCTAGAAACGTGCGTTTCGGCCTCTTCTGATGTTTTTGTGACGTTTCAAGCTTGTTTCTGTCATTTCAACAAGATTACATTACTTTCTTAATAGAAGGTGTTAAACACACTTCTCCATGTTAGAAACGTGCGTTTTGGCCTCTTCTGGGCTTTTTGTGACGTTTCAAGCTTGTTACTGTCATTTCAACAGTTTTACACTAGTTTCTTAATTAAAGCTGTTAAAAACACATCTCCATGCTAGAAACGTGCGTTTCGGCCTCTTCTGATGTTTTTGTGATGTTTTAACCTTGTTACTGTCATTTCAACAGGATTACATTAGTTTCTTAATAGAAGCTGTTAAACACACTTCTCCATGCTAGAAACGTGCGTTTTGGCCTCTTCTGGTGTTTTTGTAATGTTTTAACCTTGTTACTGTCATTTCAACAGGATTACATTAGTTTCTTAATAGAAGCTGTTAAACACACTTCTCCATGCTGGAAACGTGCGTTTCGGCCTATTCTGGGCTTTTTGTGACGTTTCAAGCTTGTTACTGTCATTTCAACAGTTTTACACTAGTTTCTTAACAGTAGCTGCTATACACACATCTCCATGCTAGAAACGTGCGTTTCGACCTCTTCTGATGTTTTTGTGACGTTTCAAGCTTGTTACTGTCATTTCAACAGTTTTACACTAGTTTCCTAACAGTAGCTGCTATACACACATCTCCATGCTAGAAACGTGCGTTTCGGCCTCTTCTGATGTTTTTGTGATGTTTTAACCTTGTTACTGTCATTTCAACAGGATTACATTAGTTTCTTAATAGAAGCTGTTAAACACACTTCTCCATGCTGGAAACGTGCGTTTCGGCCTATTCTGGGCTTTTTGTGACGTTTCAAGCTTGTTACTGTCATTTTAACAGTTTTACACTAGTTTCTTAACAGTAGCTGCTATACACACATCTCCATGCTAGAAACGTGTGTTTCGGCCTCTTCTGATGTTTTTGTGACGTTTCAAGCTTGTTACTGTCATTTCAAAAGGGTTACATTAGTTTCTTAATAGAAGGTGTTAAACACACTTCTCTATAATAGAAACGTGCGTTTCGGCCTCTTCTGATGTTTTTGTGATGTTTTAACCTTGTTACTGTCATTTCAACAGTTTTACACTAGTTCCCTAACAGTAGCTGCTATACACACATCTCCATGCTAGAAACGTGCGTTTCGGCCTCTTCTGATGTTTTTGTCATGTTTTAACCTTGTTACTGTCATTTCAACAGGATTACATTAGTTTCTTAATAGAAGATTTTAAACACACATCTCCATGCTAGAAACGTGCGTTTCGGCCTCTTCTGATGTTTTTGTGACGTTTCAAGCTTGTTACTGTCATTTCAACAGTTTTACACTAGTTCCCTAACAGTAGCTGCTATACACACATCTCCATGCTAGAAACGTGCGTTTCGGCCTCTTCTGATGTTTTTGTGATGTTTTAACCTTGTTACTGTCATTTCAACAGGATCACATTAGTTTCTTAATAGAAGCTTTTAAACACAAATCTCCATGCTAGAAACGTGCGTTTCGGCCTCTTCTGATGTTTTTGTGATGTTTTAACCTTGTTACTGTCATTTCAACAGGATTACATTAGTTTCTTAATAGAAGGTGTTAAACACACTTCTCTATAATAGAAACGTGCGTTTCGGCCTCTTCTGATGTTTTTGTGATGTTTTAACCTTGTTACTGTCATTTCAACAGTTTTACACTAGTTCCCTAACAGTAGCTGCTATACACACATCTCCATGCTAGAAACGTGCGTTTCGGCCTCTTCTGGTGTTTTTATGATGTTTTAACCTTGTTACTGTCATTTCAACAGGATTACATTAGTTTCTTAATAGAAGCTGTTAAAAACACTTCTCCATGCTGGAAACGTGCGTTTCGGCCTATTCTGGGCTTTTTGTGACGTTTCAAGCTTGTTACTGTCATTTCAAAAGGGTTACATTAGTTTCTTAATAGAAGGTGTTAAACACACTTCTCTATAATAGAAACGTGCGTTTTGGCCTCTTCTGATGTTTTTGTGATGTTTTAACCTTGTTACTGTCATTTCAACAGTTTTACACTAGTTCCCTAACAGTAGCTGCTATACACACATCTCCATGCTAGAAACGTGCGTTTCGGCCTCTTCTGATGTTTTTGTCATGTTTTAACCTTGTTACTGTCATTTCAACAGGATTACATTAGTTTCTTAATAGAAGCTTTTAAACACACATCTCCATGCTAGAAACGTGCGTTTCGGCCTCTTCTGATGTTTTTGTGACGTTTCAAGCTTGTTACTGTCATTTCAACAGTTTTACACTAGTTCCCTAACAGTAGCTGCTATACACACATCTCCATGCTAGAAACGTGCGTTTCGGCCTCTTCTGATGTTTTTGTGATGTTTTAACCTTGTTACTGTCATTTCAACAGGATCACATTAGTTTCTTAATAGAAGCTTTTAAACACACATCTCCATGCTAGAAACATGCGTTTCGGCCTCTTCTGATGTTTTTGTGATGTTTTAACCTTGTTACTGTCATTTCAACAGGATTACATTAGTTTCTTAATAGAAGGTGTTAAACACACTTCTCTATAATAGAAACGTGCGTTTCGGCCTCTTCTGATGTTTTTGTGATGTTTTAACCTTGTTACTGTCATTTCAACAGGTTACATTAGTTTCTTAATAGAAGCTGTTAAACACACTTCTCCATGCTGGAAACGTGCGTTTCGGCCTATTCTGGGCTTTTTGTGACGTTTCAATTTTGTTACTGTCATTTCAACAGTTTTACACTAGTTTCTTAACAGTAGCTGCTATACACACATCTCCATGCTAGAAACGTGCGTTACGACCTCTTCTGATGTTTTTGTGACGTTTCAAGCTTGTTACTGTCATTTCAACAGTTTTACACTAGTTTCCTAACAGTAGCTGCTATACACACATCTCCATGCTAGAAACGTGCGTTTCGGCCTCTTCTGATGTTTTTGTGATGTTTTAACCTTGTTACTGTCATTTCAACAGTATTACATTAGTTTTTTAATAGAAGCTGTTAAACACACTTCTCCATGCTAGAAACGCGCGTTTCGGCCTCTTCTGATGTTTTTGTGATGTTTTAACCTTGTTACTGTCATTTCAACAGGATTACATTAGTTTCTTAATAGAAGCTGTTAAACACACTTCTCCATGCTGGAAACGTGCGTTTCGGCCTATTCTGGGCTTTTTGTGACGTTTCAAGCTTGTTACTGTAATTTTAACAGTTTTACACTAGTTTCTTAACAGTAGCTGCTATACACACATCTCCATGCTAGAAACGTGCGTTTCGGCCTCTTCTGATGTTTTTGTGACGTTTCAAGCTTGTTACTGTCATTTCAACAGTTTTACACTAGTTTCTTAACAGTAGCTGCTATACACACATCTCCATGCTAGAAACGTGTGTTTCGGCCTCTTCTGATGTTTTTGTGACGTTTTAAGCTTGTTACTGTCATTTCAAAAGGGTTACATTAGTTTCTTAACAGAAGGTGTTAAACACACTTCTCTATAATAGAAACGTGCGTTTCGGCCTCTTCTGATGTTTTTGTGATGTTTTAACCTTGTTACTGTCATTTCAACAGTTTCACACTAGTTCCCTAACAGTAGCTGCTATACACACATCTCCATGCTAGAAACGTGCGTTTCGGCCTCTTCTGATGTTTTTGTGATGTTTTAACCTTGTTACTGTCATTTCAACAGGATTACATTAGTTTCTTAATAGAAGCTTTTAAACACACATCTCCATGCTAGAAACGTGCGTTTCGGCCTCTTCTGATGTTTTTGTGATGTTTTAACCTTGTTACTGTCATTTCAACAGGATTACATTAGTTTCTTAATAGAAGGTGTTAAACAGACTTCTCTATAATAGAAACGTGCGTTTCGGCCTCTTCTGATGTTTTTGTGATGTTTTAACCTTGTTACTGTCATTTCAACAGTTTTTCACTAGTTCCCTAACAGTAGCTGCTATACACACATCTCCATGCTAGAAACGTGCGTTTCGGCCTCTTCTGATGTTTTTGTGATGTTTTAACCTTGTTACTGTCATTTCAACAGGATTACATTAGTTTCTTAATTAGAAGCTGTTAAACACACATCTCCATGCTAGAAACGTGCGTTTCGGCCTCTTCTGATGTTTTTGTGATGTTTTAACCTTGTTACTGTCATTTCAACAGGATTACATTAGTTTCTTAATAGAAGCTGTTAAACACACTTCTCCATGCTAGAAACGTGCGTTTCGGCCTCTTCTGGTGTTTTTGTGATGTTTTAACCTTGTTACTGTCATTTCAACAGGATTACATTAGTTTCTTAATAGAAGCTGTTAAACACACTTCTCCATGCTAGAAACGTGCGTTTCGGCCTCTTCTGGTGTTTTTGTGATGTTTTAACCTTGTTACTGTCATTTCAACAGGATTACATTAGTTTCTTAATAGAAGCTGTTAAACACACTTCTCGATGCTGGAAACGTGCGTTTCGGCCTATTCTGGTGCTTTTTGTGACGTTTCAAGCTTGTTACTGTCATTTCAACAGTTTTACACTAGTTTCTTAACAGTAGCTGCTATACACACATCTCCATGCTAGAAACGTGCGTTTCGACCTCTTCTGATGTTTTTGTGACGTTTCAAGCTTGTTACTGTCATTTCAACAGTTTTACACTAGTTTCTTAATAGAAGCTGTTAAACACACATCTCCATGCTAGAAACGTGCGTTTCGGCCTCTTCTGATGTTTTTGTGATGTTTTAAGCTTGTTACTGTCATTTCAACAGGGTTACATTAGTTTCTTAATAGAAGGTGTTAAACACACTTCTCTATAATAGAAACGTGCGTTTCGGCCTCTTCTGATGTTTTTGTGATGTTTTAACCTTGTTACTGTCATTTCAACAGTTTTACACTAGTTCCCTAACAGTAGCTGCTATACACACATCTCCATGCTAGAAACGTGCGTTTCGGCCTCTTCTGATGTTTTTGTGATGTTTTAACCTTGTTACTGTCATTTCAACAGGTTACATTAGTTTCTTAATAGAAGCTGTTAAACACACTTCTCCATGCTGGAAACGTGCGTTTCGGCCTATTCTGGGCTTTTTGTGACGTTTCAATTTTGTTACTGTCATTTCAACAGTTTTACACTAGTTTCTTAACAGTAGCTGCTATACACACATCTCCATGCTAGAAACGTGCGTTTCGACCTCTTCTGATGTTTTTGTGACGTTTCAAGCTTGTTACTGTCATTTCAACAGTTTTACACTAGTTTCCTAACAGTAGCTGCTATACACACATCTCCATGCTAGAAACGTGCGTTTCGGCCTCTTCTGATGTTTTTGTGATGTTTTAACCTTGTTACTGTCATTTCAACAGTATTACATTAGTTTTTTAATAGAAGCTGTTAAACACACTTCTCCATGCTAGAAACGTGCGTTTCGGCCTCTTCTGATGTTTTTGTGATGTTTTAACCTTGTTACTGTCATTTCAACAGGATTACATTAGTTTCTTAATAGAAGCTGTTAAACACACTTCTCCATGCTGGAAACGTGCGTTTCGGCCTATTCTGGGCTTTTTGTGACGTTTCAAGCTTGTTACTGTAATTTTAACAGTTTTACACTAGTTTCTTAACAGTAGCTGCTATACACACATCTCCATGCTAGAAACGTGCGTTTCGGCCTCTTCTGATGTTTTTGTGACGTTTCAAGCTTGTTACTGTCATTTCAACAGTTTTACACTAGTTTCTTAACAGTAGCTGCTATACACACATCTCCATGCTAGAAACGTGTGTTTCGGCCTCTTCTGATGTTTTTGTGACGTTTCAAGCTTGTTACTGTCATTTCAAAAGGGTTACATTAGTTTCTTAACAGAAGGTGTTAAACACACTTCTCTATAATAGAAACGTGCGTTTCGGCCTCTTCTGATGTTTTTGTGATGTTTTAACCTTGTTACTGTCATTTCAACAGTTTTACACTAGTTCCCTAACAGTAGCTGCTATACACACATCTCCATGCTAGAAACGTGCGTTTCGGCCTCTTCTGATGTTTTTGTGATGTTTTAACCTTGTTACTGTCATTTCAACAGGATTACATTAGTTTCTTAATAGAAGCTTTTAAACACACATCTCCATGCTAGAAACGTGCGTTTCGGCCTCTTCTGATGTTTTTGTGATGTTTTAACCTTGTTACTGTCATTTCAACAGGATTACATTAGTTTCTTAATAGAAGGTGTTAAACAGACTTCTCTATAATAGAAACGTGCGTTTCGGCCTCTTCTGATGTTTTTGTGATGTTTTAACCTTGTTACTGTCATTTCAACAGTTTTTCACTAGTTCCCTAACAGTAGCTGCTATACACACATCTCCATGCTAGAAACGTGCGTTTCGGCCTCTTCTGATGTTTTTGTGATGTTTTAACCTTGTTACTGTCATTTCAACAGGATTACATTAGTTTCTTAATTAAAGCTGTTAAACACACATCTCCATGCTAGAAACGTGCGTTTCGGCCTCTTCTGATGTTTTTGTGATGTTTTAACCTTGTTACTGTCATTTCAACAGGATTACATTAGTTTCTTAATAGAAGCTGTTAAACACACTTCTCCATGCTAGAAACGTGCGTTTTGGCCTCTTCTGGTGTTTTTGTGATGTTTTAACCTTGTTACTGTCATTTCAACAGGATTACATTAGTTTCTTAATAGAAGCTGTTAAACACACTTCTCCATGCTAGAAACGTGCGTTTTGGCCTCTTCTGGTGTTTTTGTGATGTTTTAACCTTGTTACTGTCATTTCAACAGGATTACATTAGTTTCTTAATAGAAGCTGTTAAACACACTTCTCGATGCTGGAAACGTGCGTTTCGGCCTATTCTGGGCTTTTTGTGACGTTTCAAGCTTGTTACTGTCATTTCAACAGTTTTACACTAGTTTCTTAACAGTAGCTGCTATACACACATCTCCATGCTAGAAACGTGCGTTTCGACCTCTTCTGATGTTTTTGTGACGTTTCAAGCTTGTTACTGTCATTTCAACAGGATTACATTAGTTTCTTAATAGAAGCTTTTAAACACACATCTCCATGCTAGAAACGTGCGTTTCGGCCTCTTCTGATGTTTTTGTGATGTTTTAAGCTTGTTACTGTCATTTCAACAGGGTTACATTAGTTTCTTAATAGAAGGTGTTAAACACACTTCTCTATAATAGAAACGTGCGTTTCGGCCTCTTCTGATGTTTTTGTGATGTTTTAACCTTGTTACTGTCATTTCAACAGTTTTACACTAGTTCCCTAACAGTAGCTGCTATACACACATCTCCATGCTACAAACGTGCGTTTCGGCCTCTTCTGATGTTTTTGGGATGTTTTAACCTTGTTACTGTCATTTCAACAGGATTACATTAGTTTCTTAATAGAAGCTGTTAAACACACTTCTCCATGTTAGAAACGTGCGTTTTGGCCTCTTCTGATGTTTTTGTGACGTTTCAAGCTTGTTACTGTCATTTCAACAGTTTTACACTAGTTTCTTAACAGTAGCTGCTATACACACATCTCCATGCTAGAAACGTGTGTTTCGGCCTCTTCTGATGTTTTTGTGACGTTTCAAGCTTGATACTGTCATTTCAACAGGGTTACATTAGTTTCTTAATAGAAGGTGTTAAACACACTTCTCTATAATAGAAACGTGCGTTTCGGCCTCTTCTGATGTTTTTGTGATGTTTTAACCTTGTTACTGTCATTTCAACAGTTTTACACTAGTTCCCTAACAGTAGCTGCTATACACACATCTCCATGCTAGAAACGTGCGTTTCGGCCTCTTCTGATGTTTTTGTGATGTTTTAACCTTGTTACTGTCATTTCAACAGGATTACATTAGTTTCTTAATAGAAGCTTTTAAACACACATCTCCATGCTAGAAACTTGCGTTTCGGCCTCTTCTGATGTTTTTGTGATGTTTTAACCTTGTTACTGTCATTTCAACAGGATTACATTAGTTTCTTAATAGAAGGTGTTAAACACACTTCTCTATAATAGAAACGTGCGTTTCGGCCTCTTCTGATGTTTTTGTGATGTTTTAACCTTGTTACTGTCATTTCAACAGTTTTACACTAGTTTCTTAACAGTAGCTGCTATACACACATCTCCATGCTAGAAACGTGCGTTTCGGCCTCTTCTGATGTTTTTGTGACGTTTCAAGCTTGTTACTGTCATTTCAACAGTTTTACACTAGTTTCCTAACAGTAGCTGCTGTACACACATCTCCATGTTAGAAACGTGCGTTTCGGCCTCTTCTGATGTTTTTGTGATGTTTTAACCTTGTTACTGTCATTTCAACAGGATTACATTAGTTTCTTAATAGAAGCTTTTAAACACACATCTCCATGCTAGAAACGTGCGTTTCGGCCTCTTCTGATGTTTTTGTGATGTTTTAACCTTGTTACTGTCATTTCAACAGGATTACATTAGTTTCTTAATAGAAGCTTTTAAACACACATCTCCATGCTAGAAACGTGCGTTTCGGCCTCTTCTGATGTTTTTGTGATGTTTGAACCTTGTTACTGTCATTTCAACAGGATTACATTAGTTTCTTAATAGAAGGTGTTAAACACACTTCTCTATGATAGAAACGTGCGTTTCGGCCTCTTCTGATGTTTTTGTGACGTTTCAAGCTTGTTACTGTCATTTCAACAGTTTTACACTAGTTCCCTAACAGTAGCTGCTATACACACATCTCCATGCTAGAAACGTGCGTTTCGGCCTCTTCTGGTGTTTTTGTGATGTTTTAACCTTGTTACTGTCATTTCAACAGGATTACATTAGTTTCTTAATAGAAGCTGTTAAAAACACTTCTCCATGCTGGAAACGTGCGTTTCGGCCTATTCTGGGCTTTTTGTGACGTTTCAAGCTTGTTACTGTCATTTAAACAGTTTTACACTAGTTTCTTAACAGTAGCTGCTATACACACATCTCCATGCTAGAAACGTGCGTTTCGGCCTCTTCTGATGTTTTTGTGACGTTTCAAGCTTGTTACTGTCATTTCAACAGGATTACATTAGTTTCTTAATAGAAGGTGTTAAACACACTTCTCCATGTTAGAAACGTGCATTTTGGCCTCTTCTGGTGTTTTTGTGATGTTTTAACCTTGTTACTGTCATTTCAACAGGATTACATTAGTTTCTTAATAGAAGCTGTTAAACACACTTCTCCATGCTGGAAACTTGCCTTTCGGCCTATTCTGGGCTTTTTGTGACGTTTCAAGCTTGTTACTGTCATTTCAACTGTTTTACACTAGTTTCCTAACAGTAGCTGCTGTACACACATCTCCATGTTAGAAACGTGCGTTTCGGCCTCTTCTGATGTTTTTGTGATGTTTTTAACCTTGTTACTGTCATTTCAACAGGATTACATTAGTTTCTTAATAGAAGCTTTTAAACACACATCTCCATGCTAGAAACGTGCGTTTCGGCCTCTTCTGATGTTTTTGTGATGTTTTAACCTTGTTACTGTCATTTCAACAGTTTTACACTAGTTCCCTAACAGTAGCTGCTATACACACATCTCCATGCTAGAAACGTGCGTTTCGGCCTCTTCTGGTGTTTTTGTGATGTTTTAACCTTGTTACTGTCATTTCAACAGGATTACATTAGTTTCTTAATAGAAGCTGTTAAAAACACTTCTCCATGCTGGAAACGTGCGTTTCGGCCTATTCTGGGCTTTTTGTGACGTTTCAAGCTTGTTACTGTCATTTCAACAGTTTTACACTAGTTTCTTAACAGTAGCTGCTATACACACATCTCCATGCTAGAAACGTGCGTTTCGGCCTCTTCTGATGTTTTTGTGACGTTTCAAGCTTGTTACTGTCATTTCAACAGGATTACATTAGTTTCTTAATAGAAGGTGTTAAACACACTTCTCCATGTTAGAAACGTGCGTTTTGGCCTCTTCTGGGCTTTTTGTGACGTTTCAAGCTTGTTACTGTCATTTCAACAGGATTACATTAGTTTCTTAATATAAACTTTTAAACACACATCTCCATGCTAGAAACGTGCGTTTCGGCCTCTTCTGATGTTTTTGTGATGTTTTAACCTTGTTACTGTCATTTCAACAGGATTACATTAGTTTCTTAATAGAAGCTGTTAAACACACTTCTCCATGCTGGAAACGTGCGTTTCGGCCTCTTCTGGTGCTTTTTGTGACGTTTCAAGCTTGTTACTGTCATTTCAACAGTTTTACATTAGTTTTTTAATAGAAGCTGTTAAACACACATCTCCATGCTAGAAACGTGTGTTTCGGCCTCTTCTGATGTTTTTGTGACGTTTCAAGCTTGTTACTGTCATTTCAACAGGGTTACATTAGTTTCTTAATAGAAGGTGTTAAACACACTTCTCTATAATAGAAACGTGCGTTTCGGCCTCTTCTGATGTTTTTGTGATGTTTTAACCTTGTTACTGTCATTTCAACAGTTTTACACTAGTTCCCTAACAGTAGCTGCTATACACACATCTCCATGCTAGAAACGTGCGTTTCGGCCTCTTCTGATGTTTTTGTGATGTTTTAACCTTGTTACTGTCATTTCAACAGGATTACATTAGTTTCTTAATAGAAGCTTTTAAACACACATCTCCATGCTAGAAACGTGCGTTTCGGCCTCTTCTGATGTTTTTGTGATGTTTTAAGCTTGTTACTGTCATTTCAACAGGGTTACATTAGTTTCTTAATAGAAGGTGTTAAACACACTTCTCTATAATAGAAACGTGCGTTTCGGCCTCTTCTGATGTTTTTGTGATGTTTTAACCTTGTTACTGTCATTTCAACAGTTTTACACTAGTTCCCTAACAGTAGCTGCTATACACACATCTCCATGCTACAAACGTGCGTTTCGGCCTCTTCTGATGTTTTTGTGATGTTTTAACCTTGTTACTGTCATTTCAACAGGATTACATTAGTTTCTTAATAGAAGCTGTTAAACACACTTCTCCATGTTAGAAACGTGCGTTTTGGCCTCTTCTGATGTTTTTGTGACGTTTCAAGCTTGTTACTGTCATTTCAACAGTTTTACACTAGTTTCTTAACAGTAGCTGCTATACACACATCTCCATGCTAGAAACGTGTGTTTCGGCCTCTTCTGATGTTTTTGTGACGTTTCAAGCTTGATACTGTCATTTCAACAGGGTTACATTAGTTTCTTAATAGAAGGTGTTAAACACACTTCTCTATAATAGAAACGTGCGTTTCGGCCTCTTCTGATGTTTTTGTGATGTTTTAACCTTGTTACTGTCATTTCAACAGTTTTACACTAGTTCCCTAACAGTAGCTGCTATACACACATCTCCATGCTAGAAACGTGCGTTTCGGCCTCTTCTGATGTTTTTGTGATGTTTTAACCTTGTTACTGTCATTTCAACAGGATTACATTATTTTCTTAATAGAAGCTTTTAAACACACATCTCCATGCTAGAAACTTGCGTTTCGGCCTCTTCTGATGTTTTTGTGATGTTTTAACCTTGTTACTGTCATTTCAACAGGATTACATTAGTTTCTTAATAGAAGGTGTTAAACACACTTCTCTATAATAGAAACGTGCGTTTCGGCCTCTTCTGATGTTTTTGTGATGTTTTAACCTTGTTACTGTCATTTCAACAGTTTTACACTAGTTTCTTAACAGTAGCTGCTATACACACATCTCCATGCTAGAAACGTGCGTTTCGGCCTCTTCTGATGTTTTTGTGACGTTTCAAGCTTGTTACTGTCATTTCAACAGTTTTACACTAGTTTCCTAACAGTAGCTGCTGAACACACATCTCCATGCTAGAAACGTGCGTTTCTGTTATGGGTTGGGGTTTTGGTTGGGGTTTTTCCCCCTTCTTCTTTGGCCTCTTTGTGTTTTTGTCCTTGTTTCTCCCTGGTCTTATGTTGCTGGTCCTGTCTTGTGTTCCCCTGTGTCTGTTTGTTCTCCTTCCTGTTTTATTTTGGTAGTTTGGCTTCCTGTCTTGTCTTGTTTTGTCTGGTTTCGCTTTGTTTGTCTGATTGTCCTGCCCCGCCCTAATGTGATTCACCTGACGTCTCACCTGGTCCCCATTACCTCGTTACCTCTTGTACTTAACCTCTGTGTTCCTTTTGTCTAGTGCTTTGTCGTTCTGTCTCGCCGCTGCATGCAGCCCGGATCTGTGACCTGTTGTGCCTCGTCCCGTTGCCTGCTTCCCGTCCCTGCTCCCAGTATTCCCAGTGAGTTTCCCTGTCTTGTCTACCTGTTCCCCTTCTGTTGTTCCCAGGACCCCCCCGTGTATTTTTGGATTTTGGACTTGTGGACCTTTTTTGCCCCTTGGTTGTGTTTTTCCTTGTGGACTGTTCTCTGTGGTTTCATTGACCAATAAACGGCTGTACACCTGCCCTTGCCTCCTGCTCTCTGCATTTGGGTCCTCACCTACGCCCCACCGTAACAGAACGACAAAGCCAGTATGGACCCAGCACTCCCTGGAGGCAGCGCAGCAGAGCTGGAGCGGCTGGAGTTCGCCCTCAGCCGGTTCATCCACGACTTGGGGAGGACTACCGACGCGGAGCGCCGGCTGTCCATTTGTGCCCTTATGAGGAACGCCATGGCACACAAGCCATGGCTCCTCGGGGTTCCTGGCGTGAAGACCGTGTTTCGGGAGGTTTATCGGCTGGAAGCCAGCCTGCAGGCCACCCTGGTTCCACCCAGTGAGCTGGCGCCCGTTGTTCCAGTCCCCCAGCCGGCCACCGCCGCTGAGGCGGACCCCCAGCCCGCCGCCGCCGCCGGGGCGGACCCCCAGCCCGCCGCCGCCGACGAGGCGGATCCCCAGCCGCCGGCCGCCGCCGACGAGGCGGACCCCCAGCCGCCGGCCGCCGCCGACAAGGCGGACCCCCAGCCGCCGGCCGCCGCCGCCGACAAGGCGGACCCCCAGCCGCCGGCCGCCGCCGACGAGGCGGACCCCCAGCCGCCGTCTCCCCCCGTCGAGGCGGACCCCCAGCCGCCGGCTCCCGCCGTCGAGGCGGACCCCCAGCCGCCGGTTCCCGCCGACGAGGCGGACCCCCAGCCGCCGGCTCCCGCCGACGAGGCGGACTCCCAGCCGCCGGCTCCCGCCGACGAGGCGGACCCCCAGCCACCGGCTCCCGCCGACGAGGTGGGCCCCCAGCCCCAGCCGCCGGCTCCCGCCGACGAGGCGGACCCCCAGCCGCCGGTCCCCGCCGACAAGGCAGACCCCCAGCCACCGGCTCCCGCCGACGAGGCGGACCCCCAGCCGCCGGTTCCCGCCGTCGAGGCGGACCCCCAGCCGCCGGCTCCCGCCGTCGAGGCGGACCCCCAGCCGCCGTTTCCCGCCGACGAGGCGGACCCCCAGCCGCCGGCTTCCGCCGACGAGGCGGATCCCCAGCCGCCGGCTCCCGCCGTCGAGGCGGACCCCCAGCCGCCAGCTCCTGCCGACGAGGCGGACCCCCAGCTACCGGCTCCCGCCGACGAGGCGGGCCCCCAGCTCCAGCCGCCGGCTCCCGCCAACGAGGCGGACCCCCAGCTGCCGGCTCCCGCCGTCGAGGCTGGCCCCCAGCCGCCGGCTCCCGCCGTCGAGGCGGACCCCCAGCCGCCGGCTCCCGCCGACGAGGCGGGCCCCCAGCCCCAGCCGCCGACTCCCGCCGTCGAGGCGGACCCCCAGCCGCCGGCTCCCGCCGTCAAGGCGGACCCCCAGCTGACCGCACTCCTAGACCCTGACGGTCCGACCGGACCCCCTGACCCAGACCCTGACCCAGGCGGTCCGACCACTCTCCCTGGCCCAGACGGTCCGACCGGCCCCCCTGACCCAGACCGGCCGACCGGCCCCCCTGACCCAGACCGGCCGACCGGCCCCCCTGACCCAGACCGGCCGACCGGCCCCCCTGACCCAGACCGGCCGACCGGCCCCCCTGACCCAGACCGGCCGACCGGCCCCCCTGACTCTGACCGGCCGACTGGCCCCCTAGACCCTGACCGGCCCACTGGCCTTCTTGACCCAGACCGGCCTACCCAACCTTCCAGCCCTGACCGACCGACCAGCCCCCATGACCCCGACCAGAGGCCCAACACCTCTGACCCCCGGCCGAGGCTCGGTGGCCCCGACCCTCGGCCAACGGCCAACGTTTGTGGCCCTCGGTCGACGGTCGGTGCCCCCGACCCCCAGCCGTCGTCTGGGCCTCTGCCCTCTCTGGGCATTGGCTCCCGGGGTCCCCCTGGTCCCGGTTCCAGGGGTCCCCCGGGACCCAGTCCCCGGGCTTCCTGGGGTCCTGGCCCTAGTCCCAGGTCCCCAGGAATCCCGGCCCCCCATGTTTCAAGTCCACATAGTCCTGGTTTCCCTGGTCTTGTGTCCGTCCCTGTCTCTGTGCTTGTCCCCGTCACTGTGTCTGTTCCTGTCCCTGTCTCTGTGCCTGTTCGTGTCCCTGTCCCTGTGCTTGTCCCTGTGCCCTTGTCTGTCCCTGTGCTTGTCTCAGTCCCTGTGTTTGTGTCTGTCCCAGTGTTCGTTCCTGTCCCGGTCACCGTCTCTGTCCCTGTCACTGTTCCTGTCCCCGTTTTCCTCCCTTCCCTTGTGTCTGCCCCATCCAAATTTACCTACCAAACCCAGCCCGCCGGTAGTCACGCCGTCCCCGCCCGTCCCGTCACGGTTTGTTACCGTCCTACGCCTGTCCAGTCTGAACCGGTCGTGTCCGATCCACAAGCTCCCTCGTGCGCCCTCTAGTGGGCCTGTCTCGAGCTACTCCTGCGCCCTCCGTGGGCTTCCTTGTGTGCCCGCTTGTGGGCTTCCTCGTGCGCCCCTCCGTGGGCTTTTCCGCGTCCCTCGCGCGCCCCTCCGTGGGCTTTTCCGCGTCCCTCGTGCGCCCCTCCGTGGGCTTTTCCGCGTGCTCCTCGTGCGCCCCTCCGTGGGCTTTCCCGCGTCCCTCGTGCGCCCCTCCGTGGGCTTTTCCGCGTCCCTCGTGCGCCCCTCCGTGGGCTTTTCCGCGTCCCTCGTGCGCCCCTCCGTGGGCTTTTCCGCGTCCCTCGTGCGCCCCTCCGTGGGCTTTTCCCGCGTCCCTCGTGCGCCCCTCCGTGGGTTTTTTTCGCGCCCCTAGTGCGCCCCTCCGGGGGCTTCCTCGTGGTCCTCATGCGCCCTCTGCTGGGCTTTTTCGTACGCCCGCTGTTGGGTTCCCCTGTGTGCGCCACTAACGGGCTTCCTTGGGCACCCTCCTACACATGCCCCTCAGTGCGCCCTCCTGACTGCCCTTCCCTCTGCCCTTCTCTCGGTCCCTGTGTTTGTGAAATCTCCCCTGTTTCTCTGCGTTTCTGTACCTCCTTGCCTGTCTCCAGTCGCTCGTGGGTTCTCTCTTCTGCTCTCTGTGTTCTAGCGTCTCCCTCGTTTTGTCCCTTAGGTCTGTCCCTCTCCTGGGTCTGTGTATTTCGCTCCCTCCGTCCTCCTGTCTGGTTGACTAGTGTCGTTGTTCTTCTGTCTCCGTGTCTCCCTTGGTTTCTGTGCCGTCGTCTTGTCTCCCTCTCTTCGGTTCGGTCCCGTCTCCCTCTCCTTTGGTCTGTCTGTCTTTTCACGTCTCGCCTTGTCTCCGTTATCTCGCCTTTCTGCTCGTCCTGTCTCTCTGTGTTTCTCTTCCTGTCTCTCTGAGCCCCTGTATGTGTCTGCACTCACTGCCTCTGTGTCTCTGTACCTTCTCTCCCTCGATGTGTCTGTGTGTTTCCCACCTTCATGTCCCTCTTTCCCTGTGTTTATATTGCTCTGTGTCCCGGTCCCACTTCTACCCCTCTGACTCATTCGGTCGCCTGTCTGGCTCTCTCTGTGTCCTGTCTATCTCCCTCGTTTTGTCTCTCTGCCCCACTCATCCGGCCTCTCTGTCTGTCTCTTTTGCTTTGTTTTTTCTGCTTGTTTGTGTGGGTGACTCTCCAGGCTCCTCTCTGTTTCTTAGTCGTCTCATTCTCTCTTCTCTCGATGCCGCGCTTTGCCTACCCTTGGTACGCTCCTCTGCTCCCTTTCTCTTGCCCCTCTCCTCCGATCCCTCGCTGGCCTCCATCCTAGACCCGTCTCTTTACTTGTCCCCGTTGCTCTGTCTCTTTTGCTTCCCTGTGTCTGTCTGTCTTGCTCTCTGTGTCCCTCTGTCTGTCTGTGTCCATATTTGCGAGTTCTGTCTCCTTTTCCCTTTCCCTGTCGGCCTTGTCTCCGGTCTGTGTCTCTCTCGCTCTGTCTCTGCCTGTCCCTGTGTGTGTTTGTTCTGCCTTGACTCCTCTGTGTCTCTCTGTCTTCTTCTCTGTCTCGGTCAGCCTCCCCCTCTGTCTGTCTTGCTCTCTGTGTCTTTCTTTCTTTGTGTCCCGCTTGCTCTCTCTCTGCGTCCCTGCCCTTTGTTTCCCCTTGTGTTTTCTCTCCTCTGGTCCCTCACTCACTACCGGTCTCCAGCCCTTGTTCTAGCCTTCCTTGTGCCCGCCATTAGTGCCTTCTCTTTGGTCTTCTGTCCCATCCTTTCTCCTCTCCTGCTGTCCTCTAGTCTCCATCTTGTCCCTCTTTCGCCCTCTCCGTCGTCTCCTCTTCCTTGGTCTCCTCCTGCCGCCCGCTCCCTCTTCCTCAGTCCCTCTCCCGCTCCCTCCTCCTCAGTCCCTTTCCCGCTCCCTCCTCCTCAGCTCCCTTTTTCGCTCCCTCCTCCTCAGTCCCTTTCCCGCTCCCTCCTCCTCTGTCCCTCTCCCGCTCCCTCCTCCTCAGTCTCCTCTCCTCGCTCCCTCCTCTCTCAGTCCCTTTTTCGCTCCCTCCTCCTCAGTCCCTCTCCCGCTCCCTCCTCCTCGGTCCCTCTCCCCGCTCCCTCCTCCTCAGTCCCTCTTTCGCTCCCTCCTCCTCGGTCCCTCTTTCGCTCCCTCTTTCGCTCCCTCCTCCTCGGTCCCTCTCTCGCTCCCTCCTCCTCTGTCCCTTTTTCGCTCCCTCGTTGGTCCCCCTCCTTGTCCCCTGCTCCTTTGTCCATGCTCCTCTGCGTCCTTGTCCCCTGTGCTCCCGGTTTGCCTCTATCCCCAGTGTCCCTCTGTCCCTTGGTTTCCCCGTCCCTCGGCCCCCTCGTTTCCGGTGTCTTCCGCCCTTTCTGGGTTGTTTTTTGTTCTGTTTTGGGTTTTTTTTGGTTTTTGACATCTGGAATCTGTCTTTGGGGGGGGGGTTCTGTTATGGGTTGGGGTTTTGGTTGGGGTTTTTCCCCCTTCTTCTTTGGCCTCTTTGTGTTTTTGTCCTTGTTTCTCCCTGGTCTTATGTTGCTGGTCCTGTCTTGTGTTCCCCTGTGTCTGTTTGTTCTCCTTCCTGTTTTATTTTGGTAGTTTGGCTTCCTGTCTTGTCTTGTTTTGTCTGGTTTCGCTTTGTTTGTCTGATTGTCCTGCCCCGCCCTAATGTGATGCACCTGACGTCTCACCTGGTCCCCATTACCTCGTTACCTCTTGTACTTAACCTCTGTGTTCCTTTTGTCTAGTGCTTTGTCGTTCTGTCTCGCCGCTGCATGCAGCCCGGATCTGTGACCTGTTGTGCCTCGTCCCGTTGCCTGCTTCCCGTCCCTGCTCCCAGTATTCCCAGTGAGTTTCCCTGTCTTGTCTACCTGTTCCCCTTCTGTTGTTCCCAGGACCCCCCCGTGTATTTTTGGATTTTGGACTTGTGGACCTTTTTTGCCCCTTGGTTGTGTTTTTCCTTGTGGACTGTTCTCTGTGGTTTCATTGACCAATAAACGGCTGTACACCTGCCCTTGCCTCCTGCTCTCTGCATTTGGGTCCTCACCTACGCCCCACCATAACACGTTTCGGCCTCTTCTGATGTTTTTGTGATGTTTTAACCTTGTTACTGTCATTTCAACAGGATTACATTAGTTTCTTAATAGAAGCTTTTAAACACACATCTCCATGCTAGAAACGTGCGTTTCGGCCTCTTCTGATGTTTTTGTGATGTTTTAACCTTGTTACTGTCATTTCAACAGGATTACATTAGTTTCTTAATAGAAGCTTTTAAACACACATCTCCATGCTAGAAACGTGCGTTTCGGCCTCTTCTGATGTTTTTGTGATGTTTGAACCTTGTTACTGTCATTTCAACAGGATTACATTAGTTTCTTAATAGAAGGTGTTAAACACACATCTCCATGCTAGAAACGTGCGTTTCGGCCTCTTCTGATGTTTTTGTGACGTTTCAAGCTTGTTACTGTCATTTCAACAGGATTACATTAGTTTCTTAATAGAAGGTGTTAAACACACTTCTCCATGTTAGAAACGTGCGTTTTGGCCTCTTCTGGGCTTTTTGTGACGTTTCAAGCTTGTTACTGTCATTTCAACAGTTTTACACTAGTTTCCTAACAGTAGCTGCTATACACACATCTCCATGCTAGAAACGTGCGTTTCGGCCTCTTCTGATGTTTTTGTGATGTTTTAACCTTGTTACTGTCATTTCAACAGTATTACATTAGTTATTTAATAGAAGCTGTTAAACACAATTCTCCATGCTAGAAACGTGCGTTTCGGCCTCTTCTGATGTTTTTGTGATGTTTTAACCTTGTTTCTGTCATTTCAACAGGATTACATTAGTTTCTTAATAGAAGCTGTTAAACACACTTCTCCATGCTGGAAACGTGCGTTTCGGCCTCTTCTGATGTTTTTGTGACGTTTCAAGCTTGTTACTGTCATTTCAACAGGGTTACATTAGTTTCTTAATAGAAGGTGTTAAACACACTTCTCTATAATAGAAACGTGCGTTTCGGCCTCTTCTGATGTTTTTGTGATGTTTTAAGCTTGTTACTGTCATTTCAACAGGATTACATTAGTTTCTTAATAGAAGCTGTTAAACACACTTCTCCATGCTGGAAACTTGCCTTTCGGCCTATTCTGGGCTTTTTGTGACGTTTCAAGCTTGTTACTGTCATTTCAACAGTTTTACACTAGTTTCCTAACAGTAGCTGCTGTACACACATCTCCATGTTAGAAACGTGCGTTTCGGCCTCTTCTGATGTTTTTGTGATGTTTTTAACCTTGTTACTGTCATTTCAACAGGATTACATTAGTTTCTTAATAGAAGCTTTTAAACACACATCTCCATGCTAGAAACGTGCGTTTCGGCCTCTTCTGATGTTTTTGTGATGTTTGAACCTTGTTACTGTCATTTCAACAGGATTACATTAGTTTCTTAATAGAAGGTGTTAAACACACTTCTCCATGCTGGAAACGTGCGTTTCGGCCTATTCTGGGCTTTTTGTGACGTTTCAAGCTTGTTACTGTCATTTCAACAGTTTTACACTAGTTTCTTAACAGTAGCTGCTATACACACATCTCCATGCTAGAAACGTGCGTTTCGGCCTCTTCTGATGTTTTTGTGACGTTTCAAGCTTGTTACTGTCATTTCAACAGGATTACATTAGTTTCTTAATAGAAGGTGTTAAACACACTTCTCCATGTTAGAAACGTGCGTTTTGGCCTCTTCTGGGCTTTTTGTGACGTTTCAAGCTTGTTACTGTCATTTCAACAGGATTACATTAGTTTCTTAATATAAGCTTTTAAACACACATCTCCATGCTAGAAACGTGCGTTTTGGCCTCTTCTGGTGTTTTTGTGATGTTTTAACCTTGTTACTGTCATTTCAACAGGATTACATTAGTTTCTTAATAGAAGCTGTTAAACACACTTCTCCATGCTGGAAACGTGCGTTTCGGCCTATTCTGGGCTTTTTGTGACGTTTCAAGCTTGTTACTGTCATTTCAACAGTTTTACACTAGTTTCCTAACAGTAGCTGCTGTACACACATCTCCATGCTAGAAACGTGCGTTTCGGCCTCTTCTGATGTTTTTGTGATGTTTTAACCTTGTTACTGTCATTTCAACAGTATTACATTAGTTTTTTAATAGAAGCTGTTAAACACACTTCTCCATGCTAGAAACGTGCGTTTCGGCCTCTTCTGGTGTTTTTGTGATGTTTTAACCTTGTTACTGTCATTTCAACAGGATTACATTAGTTTCTTAATAGAAGCTGTTAAACACACTTCTCCATGTTAGAAACGTGCGTTTTGGCCTCTTCTGATGTTTTTGTGACGTTTCAAGCTTGTTACTGTCATTTCAACAGTTTTACACTAGTTTCTTAACAGTAGCTGCTATACACACATCTCCATGCTAGAAACGTGTGTTTCGGCCTCTTCTGATGTTTTTGTGACGTTTCAAGCTTGATACTGTCATTTCAACAGGGTTACATTAGTTTCTTAATAGAAGGTGTTAAACACACTTCTCTCTAATAGAAACGTGCGTTTCGGCCTCTTCTGATGTTTTTGTGATGTTTTAACCTTGTTACTGTCATTTCAACAGTTTTACTCTAGTTCCCTAACAGTAGCTGCTATACACACATCTCCATGCTAGAAACGTGCGTTTCGGCCTCTTCTGATGTTTTTGTGATGTTTTAACCTTGTTACTGTCATTTCAACAGGATTACATTAGTTTCTTAATAGAAGCTTTTAAACACACATCTCCATGCTAGAAACTTGCGTTTCGGCCTCTTCTGATGTTTTTGTGATGTTTTAACCTTGTTACTGTCATTTCAACAGTTTTACACTAGTTTCTTAACAGTAGCTGCTATACACACATCTCCATGCTAGAAACGTGCGTTTCGGCCTCTTCTGATGTTTTTGTGACGTTTCAAGCTTGTTACTGTCATTTCAACAGGGTTACATTAGTTTCTTAATAGAAGGTGTTAAACACACTTCTCTATAATAGAAACGTGCGTTTCGGCCTCTTCTGATGTTTTTGTGATGTTTTAACCTTGTTACTGTCACTTCAACAGTTTTACACTAGTTCCCTAACAGTAGCTGCTATACACACATCTCCATGCTAGAAACGTGCGTTTCGGCCTCTTCTGATGTTTTTGTGATGTTTTAACCTTGTTACTGTCATTTCAACAGGATTACATTAGTTTCTTAATAGAAGCTTTTAAACACACATCTCCATGCTAGAAACGTGCGTTTCGGCCTCTTCTGATGTTTTTGTGATGTTTTAAGCTTGTTACTGTCATTTCAACAGGGTTACATTAGTTTCTTAATAGAAGGTGTTAAACACACTTCTCTATAATAGAAACGTGCGTTTCGGCCTCTTCTGATGTTTTTGTGATGTTTTAACCTTGTTACTGTCATTTCAACAGTTTTACACTAGTTCCCTAACAGTAGCTGCTATACACACATCTCCATGCTACAAACGTGCGTTTCGGCCTCTTCTGATGTTTTTGTGATGTTTTAACCTTGTTACTGTCATTTCAACAGGATTACATTAGTTTCTTAATAGAAGCTGTTAAACACACTTCTCCATGTTAGAAACGTGCGTTTTGGCCTCTTCTGATGTTTTTGTGACGTTTCAAGCTTGTTACTGTCATTTCAACAGTTTTACACTAGTTTCTTAACAGTAGCTGCTATACACACATCTCCATGCTAGAAACGTGTGTTTCGGCCTCTTCTGATGTTTTTGTGACGTTTCAAGCTTGATACTGTCATTTCAACAGGGTTACATTAGTTTCTTAATAGAAGGTGTTAAACACACTTCTCTATAATAGAAACGTGCGTTTCGGCCTCTTCTGATGTTTTTGTGATGTTTTAACCTTGTTACTGTCATTTCAACAGGATTACATTAGTTTCTTAATAGAAGCTGTTAAACACACTTCTCCATGTTAGAAACGTGCGTTTTGGCCTCTTCTGATGTTTTTGTGACGTTTCAAGCTTGTTACTGTCATTTCAACAGTTTTACACTAGTTTCTTAACAGTAGCTGCTATACACACATCTCCATGCTAGAAACGTGTGTTTCGGCCTCTTCTGATGTTTTTGTGACGTTTCAAGCTTGATACTGTCATTTCAACAGGGTTACATTAGTTTCTTAATAGAAGGTGTTAAACACACTTCTCTATAATAGAAACGTGCGTTTCGGCCTCTTCTGATGTTTTTGTGATGTTTTAACCTTGTTACTGTCATTTCAACAGTTTTACACTAGTTCCCTAACAGTAGCTGCTATACACACATCTCCATGCTACAAACGTGCGTTTCGGCCTCTTCTGATGTTTTTGTGATGTTTTAACCTTGTTACTGTCATTTCAACAGGATTACATTAGTTTCTTAATAGAAGCTGTTAAACACACTTCTCCATGCTAGAAACGTGTGTTTCGGCCTCTTCTGATGTTTTTGTGACGTTTCAAGCTTGATACTGTCATTTCAACAGGGTTACATTAGTTTCTTAATAGAAGGTGTTAAACACACTTCTCTATAATAGAAACGTGCGTTTCGGCCTCTTCTGATGTTTTTGTGATGTTTTAACCTTGTTACTGTCATTTCAACAGGATTACATTAGTTTCTTAATAGAAGCTGTTAAACACACTTCTCCATGTTAGAAACGTGCGTTTTGGCCTCTTCTGATGTTTTTGTGACGTTTCAAGCTTGTTACTGTCATTTCAACAGTTTTACACTAGTTTCTTAACAGTAGCTGCTATACACACATCTCCATGCTAGAAACGTGTGTTTCGGCCTCTTCTGATGTTTTTGTGACGTTTCAAGCTTGATACTGTCATTTCAACAGGGTTACATTAGTTTCTTAATAGAAGGTGTTAAACACACTTCTCTATAATAGAAACGTGCGTTTCGGCCTCTTCTGATGTTTTTGTGATGTTTTAACCTTGTTACTGTCATTTCAACAGTTTTACACTAGTTCCCTAACAGTAGCTGCTATACACACATCTCCATGCTACAAACGTGCGTTTCGGCCTCTTCTGATGTTTTTGTGATGTTTTAACCTTGTTACTGTCATTTCAACAGGATTACATTAGTTTCTTAATAGAAGCTGTTAAACACACTTCTCCATGCTAGAAACGTGTGTTTCGGCCTCTTCTGATGTTTTTGTGACGTTTCAAGCTTGATACTGTCATTTCAACAGGGTTACATTAGTTTCTTAATAGAAGGTGTTAAACACACTTCTCTATAATAGAAACGTGCGTTTCGGCCTCTTCTGATGTTTTTGTGATGTTTTAAGCTTGTTACTGTCATTTCAACAGTTTTACACTAGTTCCCTAACAGTAGCTGCTATACACACATCTCCATGCTAGAAACGTGCGTTTCGGCCTCTTCTGATGTTTTTGTGACGTTTCAAGCGTGTTACTGTCATTTCAACAGGATTACATTAGTTTCTTAATAGAAGGTGTTAAACACACTTCTCCATGTTAGAAACGTGCATTTTGGCCTCTTCTGGTGTTTTTGTGATGTTTTAACCTTGTTACTGTCATTTCAACAGGATTACATTAGTTTCTTAATAGAAGCTGTTAAACACACTTCTCCATGCTGGAAACTTGCCTTTCGGCCTATTCTGGGCTTTTTGTGACGTTTCAAGCTTGTTACTGTCATTTCAACAGTTTTACACTAGTTTCCTAACAGTAGCTGCTGTACACACATCTCCATGTTAGAAACGTGCGTTTCGGCCTCTTCTGATGTTTTTGTGATGTTTTTAACCTTGTTACTGTCATTTCAACAGGATTACATTAGTTTCTTAATAGAAGCTTTTAAACACACATCTCCATGCTAGAAACGTGCGTTTCGGCCTCTTCTGATGTTTTTGTGATGTTTTAACCTTGTTACTGTCATTTCAACAGGATTACATTAGTTTCTTAATAGAAGGTGTTAAACACACTTCTCCATGCTGGAAACGTGCGTTTCGGCCTATTCTGGGCTTTTTGTGACGTTTCAAGCTTGTTACTGTCATTTCAACAGTTTTACACTAGTTTCTTAACAGTAGCTGCTATACACACATCTCCATGCTAGAAACGTGCGTTTCGGCCTCTTCTGATGTTTTTGTGACGTTTCAAGCTTGTTACTGTCATTTCAACAGGATTACATTAGTTTCTTAATAGAAGCTGTTAAACACACTTCTCCATGTTAGAAAGGTGCGTTTTGGCCTCTTCTGGGCTTTTTGTGACGTTTCAAGCTTGTTACTGTCATTTCAACAGGATTACATTAGTTTCTTAATATAAGCTTTTAAACACACATCTCCATGCTAGAAACGTGCGTTTTGGCCTCTTCTGGTGTTTTTGTGATGTTTTAACCTTGTTACTGTCATTTCAACAGGATTACATTAGTTTCTTAATAGAAGCTGTTAAACACACTTCTCCATGCTGGAAACGTGCGTTTCGGCCTATTCTGGGCTTTTTGTGACGTTTCAAGCTTGTTACTGTCATTTCAACAGTTTTACACTAGTTTCCTAACAGTAGCTGCTGTACACACATCTCCATGCTAGAAACGTGCGTTTCGGCCTCTTCTGATGTTTTTGTGATGTTTTAACCTTGTTACTGTCATTTCAACAGTATTACATTAGTTTTTTAATAGAAGCTGTTAAACACACTTCTCCATGCTAGAAACGTGCGTTTCGGCCTCTTCTGGTGTTTTTGTGATGTTTTAACCTTGTTACTGTCATTTCAACAGGATTACATTAGTTTCTTAATAGAAGCTGTTAAACACACTTCTCCATGCTGGAAACGTGCGTTTCGGCCTATTCTGGGCTTTTTGTGACGTTTCAAGCTTGTTACTGTCATTTTAACAGTTTTACACTAGTTTCTTAACAGTAGCTGCTATACACACATCTCCATGCTAGAAACGTGTGTTTCGGCCTCTTCTGATGTTTTTGTGACGTTTCAAGCTTGTTACTGTCATTTCAACAGGGTTACATTAGTTTCTTAATAGAAGGTGTTAAACACACTTCTCTATAATAGAAACGTGCGTTTCGGCCTCTTCTGATGTTTTTGTGATGTTTTAACCTTGTTAATGTCATTTCAACAGTTTTACACTAGTTCCCTAACAGTAGCTGCTATACACACATCTCCATGCTACAAACGTGCGTTTCGGCCTCTTCTGATGTTTTTGTGATGTTTTAACCTTGTTACTGTCATTTCAACAGGATTACATTAGTTTCTTAATAGAAGCTGTTAAACACACTTCTCCATGTTAGAAACGTGCGTTTTGGCCTCTTCTGATGTTTTTGTGACGTTTCAAGCTTGTTACTGTCATTTCAACAGTTTTACACTAGTTTCTTAACAGTAGCTGCTATACACACATCTCCATGCTAGAAACGTGTGTTTCGGCCTCTTCTGATGTTTTTGTGACGTTTCAAGCTTGATACTGTCATTTCAACAGGGTTACATTAGTTTCTTAATAGAAGGTGTTAAACACACTTCTCTATAATAGAAACGTGCGTTTCGGCCTCTTCTGATGTTTTTGTGATGTTTTAACCTTGTTACTGTCATTTCAACAGTTTTACACTAGTTCCCTAACAGTAGCTGCTATACACACATCTCCATGCTAGAAACGTGCGTTTCGGCCTCTTCTGATGTTTTTGTGATGTTTTAACCTTGTTACTGTCATTTCAACAGGATTACATTAGTTTCTTAATAGAAGCTTTTAAACACACATCTCCATGCTAGAAACGTGCGTTTCGGCCTCTTCTGATGTTTTTGTGATGTTTTAACCTTGTTACTGTCATTTCAACAGGATTACATTAGTTTCTTAATAGAAGCTTTTAAACACACATCTCCATGCTAGAAACGTGCGTTTCGGCCTCTTCTGATGTTTTTGTGATGTTTGAACCTTGTTACTGTCATTTCAACAGGATTACATTAGTTTCTTAATAGAAGCTGTTAAACACACTTCTCCATGCTGGAAACGTGCGTTTCGGCCTATTCTGGGCTTTTTGTGACGTTTCAAGCTTGTTACTGTCATTTTAACAGTTTTACACTAGTTTCTTAACAGTAGCTGCTATACACACATCTCCATGCTAGAAACGTGTGTTTCGGCCTCTTCTGATGTTTTTGTGACGTTTCAAGCTTGTTACTGTCATTTCAACAGGGTTACATTAGTTTCTTAATAGAAGGTGTTAAACACACTTCTCTATAATAGAAACGTGCGTTTCGGCCTCTTCTGATGTTTTTGTGATGTTTTAACCTTGTTACTGTCATTTCAACAGTTTTACACTAGTTCCCTAACAGTAGCTGCTATACACACATCTCCATGCTACAAACGTGCGTTTCGGCCTCTTCTGATGTTTTTGTGATGTTTTAACCTTGTTACTGTCATTTCAACAGGATTACATTAGTTTCTTAATAGAAGCTGTTAAACACACTTCTCCATGTTAGAAACGTGCGTTTTGGCCTCTTCTGATGTTTTTGTGACGTTTCAAGCTTGTTACTGTCATTTCAACAGTTTTACACTAGTTTCCTAACAGTAGCTGCTGTACACACATCTCCATGCTAGAAACGTGCGTTTCGGCCTCTTCTGATGTTTTTGTGATGTTTTAACCTTGTTACTGTCATTTCAACAGTATTACATTAGTTTTTTAATAGAAGCTGTTAAACACACTTCTCCATGCTAGAAACGTGCGTTTCGGCCTCTTCTGGTGTTTTTGTGATGTTTTAACCTTGTTACTGTCATTTCAACAGGATTACATTAGTTTCTTAATAGAAGCTGTTAAACACACTTCTCCATGCTGGAAACGTGCGTTTCGGCCTATTCTGGGCTTTTTGTGACGTTTCAAGCTTGTTACTGTCATTTTAACAGTTTTACACTAGTTTCTTAACAGTAGCTGCTATACACACATCTCCATGCTAGAAACGTGTGTTTCGGCCTCTTCTGATGTTTTTGTGACGTTTCAAGCTTGTTACTGTCATTTCAACAGGGTTACATTAGTTTCTTAATAGAAGGTGTTAAACACACTTCTCTATAATAGAAACGTGCGTTTCGGCCTCTTCTGATGTTTTTGTGATGTTTTAACCTTGTTAATGTCATTTCAACAGTTTTACACTAGTTCCCTAACAGTAGCTGCTATACACACATCTCCATGCTACAAACGTGCGTTTCGGCCTCTTCTGATGTTTTTGTGATGTTTTAACCTTGTTACTGTCATTTCAACAGGATTACATTAGTTTCTTAATAGAAGCTGTTAAACACACTTCTCCATGTTAGAAACGTGCGTTTTGGCCTCTTCTGATGTTTTTGTGACGTTTCAAGCTTGTTACTGTCATTTCAACAGTTTTACACTAGTTTCTTAACAGTAGCTGCTATACACACATCTCCATGCTAGAAACGTGTGTTTCGGCCTCTTCTGATGTTTTTGTGACGTTTCAAGCTTGATACTGTCATTTCAACAGGGTTACATTAGTTTCTTAATAGAAGGTGTTAAACACACTTCTCTATAATAGAAACGTGCGTTTCGGCCTCTTCTGATGTTTTTGTGATGTTTTAACCTTGTTACTGTCATTTCAACAGTTTTACACTAGTTCCCTAACAGTAGCTGCTATACACACATCTCCATGCTAGAAACGTGCGTTTCGGCCTCTTCTGATGTTTTTGTGATGTTTTAACCTTGTTACTGTCATTTCAACAGGATTACATTAGTTTCTTAATAGAAGCTTTTAAACACACATCTCCATGCTAGAAACGTGCGTTTCGGCCTCTTCTGATGTTTTTGTGATGTTTTAACCTTGTTACTGTCATTTCAACAGGATTACATTAGTTTCTTAATAGAAGCTTTTAAACACACATCTCCATGCTAGAAACGTGCGTTTCGGCCTCTTCTGATGTTTTTGTGATGTTTGAACCTTGTTACTGTCATTTCAACAGGATTACATTAGTTTCTTAATAGAAGCTGTTAAACACACTTCTCCATGCTGGAAACGTGCGTTTCGGCCTATTCTGGGCTTTTTGTGACGTTTCAAGCTTGTTACTGTCATTTTAACAGTTTTACACTAGTTTCTTAACAGTAGCTGCTATACACACATCTCCATGCTAGAAACGTGTGTTTCGGCCTCTTCTGATGTTTTTGTGACGTTTCAAGCTTGTTACTGTCATTTCAACAGGGTTACATTAGTTTCTTAATAGAAGGTGTTAAACACACTTCTCTATAATAGAAACGTGCGTTTCGGCCTCTTCTGATGTTTTTGTGATGTTTTAACCTTGTTACTGTCATTTCAACAGTTTTACACTAGTTCCCTAACAGTAGCTGCTATACACACATCTCCATGCTACAAACGTGCGTTTCGGCCTCTTCTGATGTTTTTGTGATGTTTTAACCTTGTTACTGTCATTTCAACAGGATTACATTAGTTTCTTAATAGAAGCTGTTAAACACACTTCTCCATGTTAGAAACGTGCGTTTTGGCCTCTTCTGATGTTTTTGTGACGTTTCAAGCTTGTTACTGTCATTTCAACAGTTTTACACTAGTTTCTTAACAGTAGCTGCTATACACACATCTCCATGCTAGAAACGTGTGTTTCGGCCTCTTCTGATGTTTTTGTGACGTTTCAAGCTTGATACTGTCATTTCAACAGGGTTACATTAGTTTCTTAATAGAAGGTGTTAAACACACTTCTCTCTAATAGAAACGTGCGTTTCGGCCTCTTCTGATGTTTTTGTGATGTTTTAACCTTGTTACTGTCATTTCAACAGTTTTACTCTAGTTCCCTAACAGTAGCTGCTATACACACATCTCCATGCTAGAAACGTGCGTTTCGGCCTCTTCTGATGTTTTTGTGATGTTTTAACCTTGTTACTGTCATTTCAACAGGATTACATTAGTTTCTTAATAGAAGCTTTTAAACACACATCTCCATGCTAGAAACTTGCGTTTCGGCCTCTTCTGATGTTTTTGTGATGTTTTAACCTTGTTACTGTCATTTCAACAGTTTTACACTAGTTTCTTAACAGTAGCTGCTATACACACATCTCCATGCTAGAAACGTGCGTTTCGGCCTCTTCTGATGTTTTTGTGACGTTTCAAGCTTGTTACTGTCATTTCAACAGGGTTACATTAGTTTCTTAATAGAAGGTGTTAAACACACTTCTCTATAATAGAAACGTGCGTTTCGGCCTCTTCTGATGTTTTTGTGATGTTTTAACCTTGTTACTGTCATTTCAACAGGATTACATTAGTTTCTTAATAGAAGCTTTTAAACACACATCTCCATGCTAGAAACGTGCGTTTCGGCCTCTTCTGATGTTTTTGTGATGTTTTAAGCTTGTTACTGTCATTTCAACAGGGTTACATTAGTTTCTTAATAGAAGGTGTTAAACACACTTCTCTATAATAGAAACGTGCGTTTCGGCCTCTTCTGATGTTTTTGTGATGTTTTAACCTTGTTACTGTCATTTCAACAGTTTTACACTAGTTCCCTAACAGTAGCTGCTATACACACATCTCCATGCTACAAACGTGCGTTTCGGCCTCTTCTGATGTTTTTGTGATGTTTTAACCTTGTTACTGTCATTTCAACAGGATTACATTAGTTTCTTAATAGAAGCTGTTAAACACACTTCTCCATGTTAGAAACGTGCGTTTTGGCCTCTTCTGATGTTTTTGTGACGTTTCAAGCTTGTTACTGTCATTTCAACAGTTTTACACTAGTTTCTTAACAGTAGCTGCTATACACACATCTCCATGCTAGAAACGTGTGTTTCGGCCTCTTCTGATGTTTTTGTGACGTTTCAAGCTTGATACTGTCATTTCAACAGGGTTACATTAGTTTCTTAATAGAAGGTGTTAAACACACTTCTCTATAATAGAAACGTGCGTTTCGGCCTCTTCTGATGTTTTTGTGATGTTTTAACCTTGTTACTGTCATTTCAACAGGATTACATTAGTTTCTTAATAGAAGCTTTTAAACACACATCTCCATGCTAGAAACGTGCGTTTCGGCCTCTTCTGATGTTTTTGTGATGTTTGAACCTTGTTACTGTCATTTCAACAGGATTACATTAGTTTCTTAATAGAAGGTGTTAAACACACTTCTCTATAATAGAAACGTGCGTTTCGGCCTCTTCTGATGTTTTTGTGACGTTTCAAGCTTGTTACTGTCATTTCAACAGTTTTACACTAGTTCCCTAACAGTAGCTGCTATACACACATCTCCATGCTAGAAACGTGCGTTTCGGCCTCTTCTGGTGTTTTTGAGATGTTTTAACCTTGTTACTGTCATTTCAACAGGATTACATTAGTTTCTTAATAGAAGCTGTTAAAAACACTTCTCCATGCTGGAAACGTGCGTTTCGGCCTATTCTGGGCTTTTTGTGACGTTTCAAGCTTGTTACTGTCATTTCAACAGTTTTACACTAGTTTCTTAACAGTAGCTGCTATACACACATCTCCATGCTAGAAACGTGCGTTTCGGCCTCTTCTGATGTTTTTGTGACGTTTCAAGCTTGTTACTGTCATTTCAACAGGATTACATTAGTTTCTTAATAGAAGGTGTTAAACACACTTCTCCATGTTAGAAACGTGCGTTTTGGCCTCTTCTGGTGTTTTTGTGATGTTTTAACCTTGTTACTGTCATTTCAACAGGATTACATTAGTTTCTTAATAGAAGCTGTTAAACACACTTCTCCATGCTGGAAACGTGCCTTTCGGCCTATTCTGGGCTTTTTGTGACGTTTCAAGCTTGTTACTGTCATTTCAACAGTTTTACACTAGTTTCCTAACAGTAGCTGCTGTACACACATCTCCATGTTAGAAACGTGCGTTTCGGCCTCTTCTGATGTTTTTGTGATGTTTTAACCTTGTTACTGTCATTTCAACAGGATTACATTAGTTTCTTAATAGAAGCTTTTAAACACACATCTCCATGCTAGAAACGTGCGTTTCGGCCTCTTCTGATTTTTTTGTGATGTTTTAACCTTGTTACTGTCATTTCAACAGGATTACATTAGTTTCTTAATAGAAGGTGTTAAACACACTTCTCCATGTTAGAAAGGTGCGTTTTGGCCTCTTCTGGGCTTTTTGTGACGTTTCAAGCTTGTTACTGTCATTTAAACAGGATTACATTAGTTTCTTAATATAAGCTGTTAAACACACATCTCCATGCTAGAAACGTGCGTTTTGGCCTCTTCTGGTGTTTTTGTGATGTTTTAACCTTGTTACTGTCATTTCAACAGTTTTACACTAGTTTCCTAACAGTAGCTGCTGTACACACATCTCCATGCTAGAAACGTGCGTTTCGGCCTCTTCTGATGTTTTTGTGATGTTTTAACCTTGTTACTGTCATTTCAACAGTATTACATTAGTTTTTTAATAGAAGCTGTTAAACACACTTCTCCATGCTAGAAACGTGCGTTTCGGCCTCTTCTGATGTTTTTGTGATGTTTTAACCTTGTTACTGTCATTTCAACAGGATTACATTAGTTTCTTAATAGAAGCTGTTAAACACACTTCTCCATGCTGGAAACGTGCGTTTCGGCCTATTCTGGGCTTTTTGTGACGTTTCAAGCTTGTTACTGTCATTTTAACAGTTTTACACTAGTTTCTTAACAGTAGCTGCTATACACACATCTCCATGCTAGAAACGTGTGTTTCGGCCTCTTCTGATGTTTTTGTGACGTTTCAAGCTTGTTACTGTCATTTCAACAGGGTTACATTAGTTTCTTAATAGAAGGTGTTAAACACACTTCTCTATAATAGAAACGTGCGTTTCGGCCTCTTCTGATGTTTTTGTGATGTTTTAACCTTGTTACTGTCATTTCAACAGTTTTACACTAGTTCCCTAACAGTAGCTGCTATACACACATCTCCATGCTACAAACGTGCGTTTCGGCCTCTTCTGATGTTTTTGTGATGTTTTAACCTTGTTACTGTCATTTCAACAGGATTACATTAGTTTCTTAATAGAAGCTGTTAAACACACTTCTCCATGTTAGAAACGTGCGTTTTGGCCTCTTCTGATGTTTTTGTGACGTTTCAAGCTTGTTACTGTCATTTACACAGTTTTACACTAGTTTCTTAACAGTAGCTGCTATACACACATCTCCATGCTAGAAACGTGTGTTTCGGCCTCTTCTGATGTTTTTGTGACGTTTCAAGCTTGATACTGTCATTTCAACAGGGTTACATTAGTTTCTTAATAGAAGGTGTTAAACACACTTCTCTCTAATAGAAACGTGCGTTTCGGCCTCTTCTGATGTTTTTGTGATGTTTTAACCTTGTTACTGTCATTTCAACAGTTTTACTCTAGTTCCCTAACAGTAGCTGCTATACACACATCTCCATGCTAGAAACGTGCGTTTCGGCCTCTTCTGATGTTTTTGTGATGTTTTAACCTTGTTACTGTCATTTCAACAGGATTACATTAGTTTCTTAATAGAAGCTTTTAAACACACATCTCCATGCTAGAAACTTGCGTTTCGGCCTCTTCTGATGTTTTTGTGATGTTTTAACCTTGTTACTGTCATTTCAACAGTTTTACACTAGTCTTAACAGTAGCTGCTATACACACATCTCCATGCTAGAAACGTGCGTTTCGGCCTCTTCTGATGTTTTTGTGACGTTTCAAGCTTGTTACTGTCATTTCAACAGTTTTACACTAGTTCCCTAACAGTAGCTGCTATACACACATCTCCATGCTAGAAACGTGCGTTTCGGCCTCTTCTGGTGTTTTTGTGATGTTTTAACCTTGTTACTGTCATTTCAACAGGATTACATTAGTTTCTTAATAGAAGCTGTTAAAAACACTTCTCCATGCTGGAAACGTGCGTTTCGGCCTATTCTGGGCTTTTTGTGACGTTTCAAGCTTGTTACTGTCATTTCAACAGTTTTACACTAGTTTCTTAACAGTAGCTGCTATACACACATCTCCATGCTAGAAACGTGCGTTTCGGCCTCTTCTGATGTTTTTGTGACGTTTCAAGCTTGTTACTGTCATTTCAACAGGATTACATTAGTTTCTTAATAGAAGGTGTTAAACACACTTCTCCATGTTAGAAACGTGCGTTTTGGCCTCTTCTGGGCTTTTTGTGACGTTTCAAGCTTGTTACTGTCATTTCAACAGGATTACATTAGTTTCTTAATATAAACTTTTAAACACACATCTCCATGCTAGAAACGTGCGTTTTGGCCTCTTCTGGTGTTTTTGTGATGTTTTAACCTTGTTACTGTCATTTCAACAGGATTACATTAGTTTCTTAATAGAAGGTGTTAAACACACTTCTCTATAATAGAAACGTGCGTTTCGGCCTCTTCTGATGTTTTTGTGATGTTTTAACCTTGTTACTGTCATTTCAACAGTTTTACACTAGTTCCCTAACAGTAGCTGCTATACACACATCTCCATGCTAGAAACGTGCGTTTCGGCCTCTTCTGATGTTTTTGTGATGTTTTAACCTTGTTACTGTCATTTCAACAGGATTACATTAGTTTCTTAATAGAAGCTGTTAAACACACTTCTCCATGTTAGAAACGTGCGTTTTGGCCTCTTCTGATGTTTTTGTGACGTTTCAAGCTTGTTACTGTCATTTCAACAGTTTTACACTAGTTTCTTAACAGTAGCTGCTATACACACATCTCCATGCTAGAAACGTGTGTTTCGGCCTCTTCTGATGTTTTTGTGACGTTTCAAGCTTGATACTGTCATTTCAACAGGGTTACATTAGTTTCTTAATAGAAGGTGTTAAACACACTTCTCTATAATAGAAACGTGCGTTTCGGCCTCTTCTGATGTTTTTGTGATGTTTTAACCTTGTTACTGTCATTTCAACAGTTTTACACTAGTTCCCTAACAGTAGCTGCTATACACACATCTCCATGCTAGAAACGTGCGTTTCGGCCTCTTCTGATGTTTTTGTGATGTTTTAACCTTGTTACTGTCATTTCAACAGGATTACATTAGTTTCTTAATAGAAGCTTTTAAACACACATCTCCATGCTAGAAACTTGCGTTTCGGCCTCTTCTGATGTTTTTGTGATGTTTTAACCTTGTTACTGTCATTTCAACAGGATTACATTAGTTTCTTAATAGAAGGTGTTAAACACACTTCTCTATAATAGAAACGTGCGTTTCGGCCTCTTCTGATGTTTTTGTGATGTTTTAACCTTGTTACTGTCATTTCAACAGTTTTACACTACTTTCTTAACAGTAGCTGCTATACACACATCTCCATGCTAGAAACGTGCGTTTCGGCCTCTTCTGATGTTTTTGTGACGTTTCAAGCTTGTTACTGTCATTTCAACAGTTTTACACTAGTTTCCTAACAGTAGCTGCTGTACACACATCTCCATGTTAGAAACGTGCGTTTCGGCCTCTTCTGATGTTTTTGTGATGTTTTAACCTTGTTACTGTCATTTCAACAGGATTACATTAGTTTCTTAATAGAAGCTTTTAAACACACATCTCCATGCTAGAAACGTGCGTTTCGGCCTCTTCTGATGTTTTTGTGATGTTTTAACCTTGTTACTGTCATTTCAACAGGATTACATTAGTTTCTTAATAGAAGCTTTTAAACACACATCTCCATGCTAGAAACGTGCGTTTCGGCCTCTTCTGATGTTTTTGTGATGTTTGTACCTTGTTACTGTCATTTCAACAGGATTACATTAGTTTCTTAATAGAAGGTGTTAAACACACTTCTCTATAATAGAAACGTGCGTTTCGGCCTCTTCTGATGTTTTTGTGACGTTTCAAGCTTGTTACTGTCATTTCAACAGTTTTACACTAGTTCCCTAACAGTAGCTGCTATACACACATCTCCATGCTAGAAACGTGCGTTTCGGCCTCTTCTGGTGTTTTTGTGATGTTTTAACCTTGTTACTGTCATTTCAACAGGATTACATTAGTTTCTTAATAGAAGCTGTTAAAAACACTTCTCCATGCTGGAAACGTGCGTTTTGGCCTCTTCTGGGCTTTTTGTGAAGTTTCAAGCTTGTTACTGTCATTTCAACAGTTTTACACTAGTTTCTTAACAGTAGCTGCTATACACACATCTCCATGCTAGAAACGTGCGTTTCGGCCTCTTCTGATGTTTTTGTGACGTTTCAAGCTTGTTACTGTCATTTCAACAGGATTACATTAGTTTCTTAATAGAAGGTGTTAAACACACTTCTCCATGTTAGAAACGTGCGTTTTGGCCTCTTCTGGGCTTTTTGTGACGTTTCAAGCTTGTTACTGTCATTTCAACAGGATTACATTAGTTTCTTAATATAAGCTTTTAAACACACATCTCCATGCTAGAAACGTGCGTTTTGGCCTCTTCTGGTGTTTTTGTGATGTTTTAACCTTGTTACTGTCATTTCAACAGGATTACATTAGTTTCTTAATAGAAGCTGTTAAACACACTTCTCCATGCTGGAAACGTGCGTTTCGGCCTATTCTGGGCTTTTTGTGACGTTTCAAGCTTGTTACTGTCATTTCAACAGTTTTACACTAGTTTCCTAACAGTAGCTGCTATACACACATCTCCATGCTAGAAACGTGCGTTTCGGCCTCTTCTGATGTTTTTGTGATGTTTTAACCTTGTTACTGTCATTTCAACAGTATTACATTAGTTTTTTAATAGAAGCTGTTAAACACAATTCTCCATGCTAGAAACGTGCGTTTCGGCCTCTTCTGATGTTTTTGTGATGTTTTAACCTTGTTTCTGTCATTTCAACAGGATTACATTAGTTTCTTAATAGAAGCTGTTAAACACACTTCTCCATGCTGGAAACGTGCGTTTCGAACTCTTCTGATGTTTTTGTGACGTTTCAAGCGTGTTACTGTCATTTCAACAGGATTACATTAGTTTCTTAATAGAAGGTGTTAAACACACTTCTCCATGTTAGAAACGTGCATTTTGGCCTCTTCTGGTGTTTTTGTGATGTTTTAACCTTGTTACTGTCATTTCAACAGGATTACATTAGTTTCTTAATAGAAGCTGTTAAACACACTTCTCCATGCTGGAAACTTGCCTTTCGGCCTATTCTGGGCTTTTTGTGACGTTTCAAGCTTGTTACTGTAATTTCAACAGTTTTACACTAGTTTCCTAACAGTAGCTGCTGTACACACATCTCCATGTTAGAAACGTGCGTTTCGGCCTCTTCTGATGTTTTTGTGATGTTTTTAACCTTGTTACTGTCATTTCAACAGGATTACATTAGTTTCTTAATAGAAGCTTTTAAACACACATCTCCATGCTAGAAACGTGCGTTTCGGCCTCTTCTGATGTTTTTGTGATGTTTTAACCTTGTTACTGTCATTTCAACAGGATTACATTAGTTTCTTAATAGAAGCTGTTAAACACACTTCTCCATGCTGGAAACGTGCGTTTCGGCCTATTCTGGGCTTTTTGTGACGTTTCAAGCTTGTTACTGTCATTTCAACAGTTTTACACTAGTTTCCTAACAGTAGCTGCTGTACACACATCTCCATGCTAGAAACGTGCGTTTCGGCCTCTTCTGATGTTTTTGTGATGTTTTAACCTTGTTACTGTCATTTCAACAGTATTACATTAGTTTTTTAATAGAAGCTGTTAAACACACTTCTCCATGCTGGAAACGTGCGTTTCGGCCTATTCTGGGCTTTTTGTGACGTTTCAAGCTTGTTACTGTCATTTTAACAGTTTTACACTAGTTTCTTAACAGTAGCTGCTATACACACATCTCCATGCTAGAAACGTGTGTTTCGGCCTCTTCTGATGTTTTTGTGACGTTTCAAGCTTGTTACTGTCATTTCAACAGGGTTACATTAGTTTCTTAATAGAAGGTGTTAAACACACTTCTCTATAATAGAAACGTGCGTCTCGGCCTCTTCTGATGTTTTTGTGATGTTTTAACCTTGTTAATGTCATTTCAACAGTTTTACACTAGTTCCCTAACAGTAGCTGCTATACACACATCTCCATGCTACAAACGTGCGTTTCGGCCTCTTCTGATGTTTTTGTGATGTTTTAACCTTGTTACTGTCATTTCAACAGGATTACATTAGTTTCTTAATAGAAGCTGTTAAACACACTTCTCCATGTTAGAAACGTGCGTTTTGGCCTCTTCTGATGTTTTTGTGACGTTTCAAGCTTGTTACTGTCATTTCAACAGTTTTACACTAGTTTCTTAACAGTAGCTGCTATACACACATCTCGATGCTAGAAACGTGTGTTTCGGCCTCTTCTGATGTTTTTGTGACGTTTCAAGCTTGATACTGTCATTTCAACAGGGTTACATTAGTTTCTTAATAGAAGGTGTTAAACACACTTCTCTCTAATAGAAACGTGCGTTTCGGCCTCTTCTGATGTTTTTGTGATGTTTTAACCTTGTTACTGTCATTTCAACAGTTTTACTCTAGTTCCCTAACAGTAGCTGCTATACACACATCTCCATGCTAGAAACGTGCGTTTCGGCCTCTTCTGATGTTTTTGTGATGTTTTAACCTTGTTACTGTCATTTCAACAGGATTACATTAGTTTCTTAATAGAAGCTTTTAAACACACATCTCCATGCTAGAAACTTGCGTTTCGGCCTCTTCTGATGTTTTTGTGATGTTTTAACCTTGTTACTGTCATTTCAACAGTTTTACACTAGTTTCTTAACAGTAGCTGCTATACACACATCTCCATGCTAGAAACGTGCGTTTCGGCCTCTTCTGATGTTTTTGTGACGTTTCAAGCTTGTTACTGTCATTTCAACAGGGTTACATTAGTTTCTTAATAGAAGGTGTTAAACACACTTCTCTATAATAGAAACGTGCGTTTCGGCCTCTTCTGATGTTTTTGTGATGTTTTAACCTTGTTACTGTCATTTCAACAGTTTTACATAGTTCCCTAACAGTAGCTGCTATACACACATCTCCATGCTAGAAACGTGCGTTTCGGCCTCTTCTGATGTTTTTGTGATGTTTTAACCTTGTTACTGTCATTTCAACAGGATTACATTAGTTTCTTAATAGAAGCTTTTAAACACACATCTCCATGCTAGAAACGTGCGTTTCGGCCTCTTCTGATGTTTTTGTGATGTTTTAAGCTTGTTACTGTCATTTCAACAGGGTTACATTAGTTTCTTAATAGAAGGTGTTAAACACACTTCTCTATAATAGAAACGTGCGTTTCGGCCTCTTCTGATGTTTTTGTGATGTTTTAACCTTGTTACTGTCATTTCAACAGTTTTACACTAGTTCCCTAACAGTAGCTGCTATACACACATCTCCATGCTACAAACGTGCGTTTCGGCCTCTTCTGATGTTTTTGTGATGTTTTAACCTTGTTACTGTCATTTCAACAGGATTACATTAGTTTCTTAATAGAAGCTGTTAGACACACTTCTCCATGTTAGAAACGTGCGTTTTGGCCTCTTCTGATGTTTTTGTGACGTTTCAAGCTTGTTACTGTCATTTCAACAGTTTTACACTAGTTTCTTAACAGTAGCTGCTATACACACATCTCCATGCTAGAAACGTGTGTTTCGGCCTCTTCTGATGTTTTTGTGACGTTTCAAGCTTGATACTGTCATTTCAACAGGGTTACATTAGTTTCTTAATAGAAGGTGTTAAACACACTTCTCTATAATAGAAACGTGCGTTTCGGCCTCTTCTGATGTTTTTGTGATGTTTTAACCTTGTTACTGTCATTTCAACAGTTTTACACTAGTTCCCTAACAGTAGCTGCTATACACACATCTCCATGCTAGAAACGTGCGTTTCGGCCTCTTCTGATGTTTTTGTGATGTTTTAACCTTGTTACTGTCATTTCAAACAGGATTACATTAGTTTCTTAATAGAAGCTTTTAAACACACATCTCCATGCTAGAAACGTGCGTTTCGGCCTCTTCTGATGTTTTTGTGATGTTTTAACCTTGTTACTGTCATTTCAACAGGATTACATTAGTTTCTTAATAGAAGCTTTTAAACACACATCTCCATGCTAGAAACGTGCGTTTCGGCCTCTTCTGATGTTTTTGTGATGTTTGAACCTTGTTACTGTCATTTCAACAGGATTACATTAGTTTCTTAATAGAAGGTGTTAAACACACTTCTCTATAATAGAAACGTGCGTTTCGGCCTCTTCTGATGTTTTTGTGACGTTTCAAGCTTGTTACTGTCATTTCAACAGTTTTACACTAGTTCCCTAACAGTAGCTGCTATACACACATCTCCATGCTAGAAACGTGCGTTTCGGCCTCTTCTGGTGTTTTTGAGATGTTTTAACCTTGTTACTGTCATTTCAACAGGATTACATTAGTTTCTTAATAGAAGCTGTTAAAAACACTTCTCCATGCTGGAAACGTGCGTTTCGGCCTATTCTGGGCTTTTTGTGACGTTTCAAGCTTGTTACTGTCATTTCAACAGTTTTACACTAGTTTCTTAACAGTAGCTGCTATACACACATCTCCATGCTAGAAACGTGCGTTTCGGCCTCTTCTGATGTTTTTGTGACGTTTCAAGCTTGTTACTGTCATTTCAACAGGATTACATTAGTTTCTTAATAGAAGGTGTTAAACACACTTCTCCATGTTAGAAACGTGCATTTTGGCCTCTTCTGGTGTTTTTGTGATGTTTTAACCTTGTTACTGTCATTTCAACAGGATTACATTAGTTTCTTAATAGAAGCTGTTAAACACACTTCTCCATGCTGGAAACGTGCCTTTCGGCCTATTCTGGGCTTTTTGTGACGTTTCAAGCTTGTTACTGTCATTTCAACAGTTTTACACTAGTTTCCTAACAGTAGCTGCTGTACACACATCTCCATGTTAGAAACGTGCGTTTCGGCCTCTTCTGATGTTTTTGTGATGTTTTAACCTTGTTACTGTCATTTCAACAGGATTACATTAGTTTCTTAATAGAAGCTTTTAAACACACATCTCCATGCTAGAAACGTGCGTTTCGGCCTCTTCTGATGTTTTTGTGATGTTTTAACCTTGTTACTGTCATTTCAACAGGATTACATTAGTTTCTTAATAGAAGGTGTTAAACACACTTCTCCATGCTGGAAACGTGCGTTTCGGCCTATTCTGGGCTTTTTGTGACGTTTCAAGCTTGTTACTGTCATTTCAACAGTTTTACACTAGTTTCTTAACAGTAGCTGCTATACACACATCTCCATGCTAGAAACGTGCGTTTCGGCCTCTTCTGATGTTTTTGTGACGTTTCAAGCTTGTTACTGTCATTTACACATGATTACATTAGTGTCTTAATAGAAGGTGTTAAACACACTTCTCCATGTTAGAAAGGTGCGTTTTGGCCTCTTCTGGGCTTTTTGTGACGTTTCAAGCTTGTTACTGACATTTCAACAGGATTACATTAGTTTCTTAATATAAGCTTTTAAACACACATCTCCATGCTAGAAACGTGCGTTTTGGCCTCTTCTGGTGTTTTTGTGATGTTTTAACCTTGTTACTGTCATTTCAACAGGATTACATTAGTTTCTTAATAGAAGCTGTTAAACACACTTCTCCATGCTGGAAACGTGCGTTTCGGCCTATTCTGGGCTTTTTGTGACGTTTCAAGCTTGTTACTGTCATTTCAACATTTTTACACTAGTTTCCTAACAGTAGCTGCTGTACACACATCTCCATGCTAGAAACGTTCGTTTCGGCCTCTTCTGATGTTTTTGTGATGTTTTAACCTTGTTACTGTCATTTCAACAGTATTACATTAGTTTTTTAATAGAAGCTGTTAAACACACTTCTCCATGCTAGAAACGTGCGTTTCGGCCTCTTCTGATGTTTTTGTGATGTTTTAACCTTGTTACTGTCATTTCAACAGGATTACATTAGTTTCTTAATAGAAGCTGTTAAACACACTTCTCCATGCTGGAAACGTGCGTTTCGGCCTATTCTGGGCTTTTTGTGACGTTTCAAGCTTGTTACTGTCATTTTAACAGTTTTACACTAGTTTCTTAACAGTAGCTGCTATACACACATCTCCATGCTAGAAACGTGTGTTTCGGCCTCTTCTGATGTTTTTGTGACGTTTCAAGCTTGTTACTGTCATTTCAACAGGGTTACATTAGTTTCTTAATAGAAGGTGTTAAACACACTTCTCTATAATAGAAACGTGCGTTTCGGCCTCTTCTGATGTTTTTGTGATGTTTTAACCTTGTTACTGTCATTTCAACAGTTTTACACTAGTTCCCTAACAGTAGCTGCTATACACACATCTCCATGCTACAAACGTGCGTTTCGGCCTCTTCTGATGTTTTTGTGATGTTTTAACCTTGTTACTGTCATTTCAACAGGATTACATTAGTTTCTTAATAGAAGCTGATAAACACACTTCTCCATGTTAGAAACGTGCGTTTTGGCCTCTTCTGATGTTTTTGTGACGTTTCAAGCTTGTTACTGTCATTTCAACAGTTTTACACTAGTTTCTTAACAGTAGCTGCTATACACACATCTCCATGCTAGAAACGTGTGTTTCGGCCTCTTCTGATGTTTTTGTGACGTTTCAAGCTTGATACTGTCATTTCAACAGGGTTACATTAGTTTCTTAATAGAAGGTGTTAAACACACTTCTCTCTAATAGAAACGTGCGTTTCGGCCTCTTCTGATGTTTTTGTGATGTTTTAACCTTGTTACTGTCATTTCAACAGTTTTACTCTAGTTCCCTAACAGTAGCTGCTATACACACATCTCCATGCTAGAAACTTGCGTTTCGGCCTCTTCTGATGTTTTTGTGATGTTTTAACCTTGTTACTGTCATTTCAACAGTTTTACACTAGTTTCTTAACAGTAGCTGCTATACACACATCTCCATGCTAGAAACGTGCGTTTCGGCCTCTTCTGATGTTTTTGTGACGTTTCAAGCTTGTTACTGTCATTTCAACAGGATTACATTAGTTTCTTAATAGAAGCTGTTAAACACACTTCTCCATGCTAGAAACGTGCGTTTCGGCCTCTTCTGGGCTTTTTGTGACGTTTCAAGCTTGTTACTGTCATTTCAACAGGATTACATTAGTTTCTTAATAGAAGCTGTTAAACACACTTCTCCATGCTAGAAACGTGCGTTTTGGCCTCTTCTGGTGTTTTTGTGATGTTTTAACCTTGTTACTGTCATTTCAACAGGATTACATTAGTTTCTTAATAGAAGCTGTTAAACACACTTCTCCATACTAGAAACGTGCGTTTTGGCCTCTTCTGGTGTTTTTGTGATGTTTTAACCTTGTTACTGTCATTTCAACAGGATTACATTAGTTTCTTAATAGAAGCTGTTAAACACACTTCTCCATGCTGGAAACGTGCGTTTCGGCCTATTCTGGGCTTTTTGTGACGTTTCAAGCTTGTTACTGTCATTTCAACAGTTTTACACTAGTTTCTTAACAGTAGCTGCTATACACACATCGCCATGCTAGAAACGTGCGTTTCAGCCTCTTCTGATGTTTTTGTGACGTTTCAAGCTTGTTACTGTCATTTCAACAGGGTTACATTAGTTTCTTAATAGAAGGTGTTAAACACACTTCTCTATAATAGAAACGTGCGTTTCGGCCTCTTCTGATGTTTTTGTGATGTTTTAACCTTGTTACTGTCATTTCAACAGTTTTACACTAGTTCCCTAACAGTAACTGCTATACACACATCTCCATGCTACAAACGTGCGTTTCGGCCTCTTCTGATGTTTTTGTGATGTTTTAACCTTGTTACTGTCATTTCAACAGGATTACATTAGTTTCTTAATAGAAGCTGTTAAACACACTTCTCCATGCTGGAAACGTGTGTTTTGGCCTCTTCTGATGTTTTTGTGACGTTTCAAGCTTGTTACTGTCATTTCAACAGGGTTACATTAGTTTCTTAATAGAAGGTGTTAAACACACTTCTCTATAATAGAAACGTGCGTTTCGGCCTCTTCTGATGTTTTTGTGATGTTTTAACCTTGTTACTGTCATTTCAACAGGATTACATTAGTTTCTTAATAGAAGCTGTTAAACACACTTCTCCATGCTAGAAACGTGCGTTTCGGCCTATTCTGGGCTTTTTGTGACGTTTCAAGCTTGTTACTGTCATTTCAACAGTTTTACACTAGTTTCTTAACAGTAGCTGCTATACACACATCTCCATGCTAGAAACGTGTGTTTCGGCCTCTTCTGATGTTTTTGTGACGTTTGTAGCTTGTTACTGTCATTTCAACAGGGTTACATTAGTTTCTTAATAGAAGGTGTTAAACACACTTCTCTATAATAGAAACGTGCGTTTCGGCCTCTTCTGATGTTTTTGTGATGTTTTAACCTTGTTACTGTCATTTCAACAGGATTACATTAGTTTCTTAATAGAAGCTGTTAAACACACTTCTCCATGCTGGAAACGTGCGTTTCGGCCTATTCTGGGCTTTTTGTGACGTTTCAAGCTTGTTACTGTCATTTCAACAGTTTTACACTAGTTTCTTAACAGTAGCTGCTATACACACTTCTCCATGCTGGAAACGTGCGTTTCGGCCTATTCTGGGCTTTTTGTGACGTTTCAAGCTTGTTACTGTCATTTCAACAGTTTTACACTAGTTTCCTAACAGTAGCTGCTGTACACACATCTCCATGTTAGAAACGTGCGTTTCGGCCTCTTCTGATGTTTTTGTGATGTTTTAACCTTGTTACTGTCATTTCAACAGGATTACATTAGTTTCTTAATAGAAGCTTTTAAACACACATCTCCATGCTAGAAACGTGCGTTTCGGCCTCTTCTGATGTTTTTGTGATGTTTTAACCTTGTTACTGTCATTTCAACAGGATTACATTAGTTTCTTAATAGAAGGTGTTAAACACACTTCTCTATAATAGAAACGTGCGTTTCGGCCTCTTCTGATGTTTTTGTGACGTTTCAAGCTTGTTACTGTCATTTCAACAGTTTTACACTAGTTCCCTAAATGTAGCTGCTATACACACATCTCCATGCTAGAAACGTGCGTTTCGGCCTCTTCTGGTGTTTTTGTGATGTTTTAACCTTGTTACTGTCATTTCAACAGGATTACATTAGTTTCTTAATAGAAGCTGTTAAAAACACTTCTCCATGCTGGAAACGTGCGTTTCGGCCTATTCTGGGCTTTTTGTGACGTTTCAAGCTTGTTACTGTCATTTCAACAGTTTTACACTAGTTTCTTAACAGTAGCTGCTATACACACATCTCCATGCTAGAAACGTGCGTTTCGGCCTCTTCTGATATTTTTGTGACGTTTCAAGCTTGTTACTGTCATTTCAACAGGATTACATTAGTTTCTTAATATAAGCTTTTAAACACACATCTCCATGCTAGAAACGTGCGTTTTGGCCTCTTCTGGTGTTTTTGTGATGTTTTAACCTTGTTTCTGTCATTTCAACAGGATTACATTAGTTTCTTAATAGAAGCTGTTAAACACACTTCTCCATGCTGGAAACGTGCGTTTCGGCCTATTCTGGGCTTTTTGTGACGTTTCAAGCTTGTTACTGTCATTTCAACAGTTTTACACTAGTTTCCTAACAGTAGCTGCTATACACACATCTCCATGCTAGAAACGTGCGTTTCAGCCTCTTCTGATGTTTTTGTGATGTTTTAACCTTGTTACTGTCATTTCAACAGGATTACATTAGTTTCTTAATAGAAGCTTTTAAACACACATCTCCATGCTAGAAACGTGCGTTTCGGCCTCTTCTGATGTTTTTGTGATGTTTTAACCTTGTTACTGTCATTTCAACAGGATTACATTAGTTTCTTAATAGAAGCTTTTAAACACACATCTCCATGCTAGAAACGTGCGTTTCGGCCTCTTCTGATGTTTTTGTGATGTTTGAACCTTGTTACTGTCATTTCAACAGTTTTACACTAGTTTCTTAACAGTAACTGCTATACACACATCTCCATGCTACAAACGTGCGTTTCGGCCTCTTCTGATGTTTTTGTGACGTTTCAAGCTTGTTACTGTCATTTCAACAGTTTTACACTAGTTTCCTAACAGTAGCTGCTGTACACACATCTCCATGTTAGAAACGGGCGTTTCGGCCTATTCTGGGCTTTTTGTGACGTTTCAAGCTTGTTACTGTCATTTCAACAGTTTTACACTAGTTTCTTAACAGTAGCTGCTATACACACATCTCCATGCTAGAAACGTGCGTTTCGGCCTCTTCTGATGTTTTTGTGACGTTTCAAGCTTGTTACTGTCATTTCAACAGGATTACATTAGTTTCTTAATAGAAGCTGTTAAACACACTTCTCCATGCTAGAAACGTGCGTTTCGGCCTCTTCTGGGCTTTTTGTGACGTTTCAAGCTTGTTACTGTCATTTCAACAGGATTACATTAGTTTCTTAATAGAAGCTGTTAAACACACTTCTCCATGCTAGAAACGTGCGTTTTGGCCTCTTCTGGTGTTTTTGTGATGTTTTAACCTTGTTACTGTCATTTCAACAGGATTACATTAGTTTCTTAATAGAAGCTGTTAAACACACTTCTCCATACTAGAAACGTGCGTTTTGGCCTCTTCTGGTGTTTTTGTGATGTTTTAACCTTGTTACTGTCATTTCAACAGGATTACATTAGTTTCTTAATAGAAGCTGTTAAACACACTTCTCCATGCTGGAAACGTGCGTTTCGGCCTATTCTGGGCTTTTTGTGACTTTTCAAGCTTGTTACTGTCATTTCAACAGTTTTACACTAGTTTCTTAACAGTAGTTGCTATACACACATCTCCATGCTAGAAACGTGCGTTTCGGCCTCTTCTGATGTTTTTGTGACGTTTCAAGCTTGTTACTGTCATTTCAACAGTTTTACACTAGTTTCCTAACAGTAGCTGCTGTACACACATCTCCATGTTAGAAACGGGCGTTTCGGCCTCTTCTGATGTTTTTGTGATGTTTTAACCTTGTTACTGTCATTTCAACAGGATTACATTAGTTTCTTAATAGAAGCTTTTAAACACACTTCTCCATGCTAGAAACGTGCGTTTCAGCCGCTTCTGATGTTTTTGTGATGTTTTAACCTTGTTACTGTCATTTCAACAGGATTACATTAGTTTCTTAATAGAAGCTGTTAAACACACTTCTCCATGCTGGAAACGTGCGTTTCGGCCTATTCTGGGCTTTTTGTGACGTTTCAAGCTTGTTACTGTCATTTTAACAGTTTTACACTAGTTTCTTAACAGTAGCTGCTATACACACATCTCCATGCTACACTCAAAAAAATGATTCAAGCCCTTCTTAGAGGTGACACATTTAAATATAATTTGCTTTATTTAAATATATCTATTTAAGATCATATATATAAATATTAAAGTGGTTTAACTAAAATTGTATTAATAGCGCCACCTAAGAGATTGATTTACGTTAGATCGCCAAAAAAAGTGTCATACGGGTCTACCCTTTGCGCATGTGCGAGACAGCGCACCCCTTTGCGCATGTGCAAGACGGCGCGCTTTTTCCGTCCATCGCTTCATCCTCCGGCTGCAACGCGAAGGAAACGTTTGTTGGACGCTGCAAAATAAAGGGGAAAATCCACAAACTTGGTAAGTGTTCGTTTTCTGTTGTAGATTAGAATGTATCTAACTGTCAAATAACGTTAATTCCGTAATACTGACTGAAGTGTGTGCAGCAGATAAGCGATCCGAATTTCACTCTTCAGAGTTGAAGGGAGTTGGTGTCTAGCTAGTGCTAATTTTAGACTTTTACCGTTAGCTAACGCTACCGTTTATTGACATATAGCTAGCGTTAGAGGCCACATTGACTGCTTTGGTTAACTTATTTGTTGCTCTTCGTCGCTGCAATGTTGGACCGGGCAAAACTGGTCTGTAGACAAAAGTGAAATGTGTCCGTGTGTGTGTGTCCGTCCATTATGGCGGCGTCAAGCAGCCACGGACCGAGGCGGTCAATGCCACGTAACGCTAACGTTAGCCAGTTCAAATGTCTGTGGCTCGTTCGGTGATTGTGCATTCAGGCTGTAGGTATACTAAAATGGCAGCCTGTCGAGCCCGGGTTGCACACTGGGCAGCTCCGTATTTTCTTGTTTTATTTATGGCGGCAACGATTGCGCGTTATAGGGGTTTGCGACTCGGCAGGTGCAGTTAAGCCGCCTACAGTTGATCCGCGGTAAAATTGTAAACAATTTCTGCTACATTTTGGCATATGCCACAATATTTTATGTTAACAGATGATTAGATTTTTATTATCAAATTCTCCAATTCCATCTGAGATTTCTGAATCACAGAAACCAGATGGCCACATTATAGTTTAAAGTATAGCACCTATGCACAAACATGGTTGACTATAATTCATAATTACTTTTATTTGGATACATTGCTTGAGTAATTTCACCATTGCTAACACTTCTAATATATGTATCTCATCTTTTGCAGTTTCAGTTGTAAAGCAGATTGTGGCAACCTCCTAGGGATGGTATGTAAAAGACAACTTGCTCAATCCTAGTAGGCCTACAAGTTGATTTGCATCATTGTAATTTGTTCAATGTGATATGTGCTAATTATCTTTTATTCTCCTTTTTAGGGTTATGAATGTCGCAGTGCAAAGAATGCAGTTTGGAATTAGCTAGCAGGTATTTGTTGTTGCAACATTTTAGGCAGGCTCATTGGCACTTTAGGGGCAGTTAAAGCTATCCATGTCCATATACAGATTGCCCCTGTACCTTTAATACATGGAGTAAGCTATTAAATGTAAAATATGCAAGACAACTGCAAACTTGCTTGTTGGGGGCCTTTTTAGGGGTTAGATCTTTAGACAACCTGCTCCTTACCTGTGCCACCATAACGACCACATTTGGCTAAATTGTCATTTTTTCACCCCTGCCTCAGTCTGACAACATCAACACCAGGAGGGAGTGTATCCTGAGAGGCCTCGTCATCTACCTCAATGAAGATCCAGGCACCTTCTTAAAAGAATATCTGGTAAATTCATCACAATATGTTTGTCATGTAGTGTTGAACAGTTGCTCCCTCTTACATTTCCCATGGCACACTTTATAAGGACAAAGCCTTATGGTTAATTGGCTAATTGTCACTTCCTCCAATGTGATGAAGTTGTTGTTGTTGATAATGTATGCCCTGTATCACTTTGTCTGTCCCCTTATTTCTTTGCCCGTCTTTATTAAACACTTGTGGTGTTTTCTGTGTTAGTGGTGTTCAGGCACTGGCGACGGAGGATGCAGAAAGGGACCTAGCAACCACAGTCATGGGGATTTATGTGATCCGAAGAGATGGGGATCAGGAGCCTGAGGACGTTGGAGTTGTGATTGAAGGCATCAAAGTCCTGAACAACTTGGGCAGTGTCATCCTGGGCTTTGTCATGCTTTTTGGGCTCATTTATGCCCTTGATCTGAGTTTTCCAGACAACCTCAAATACAGCTTTGAGTTTTTCCAGAAGGTCATAATGAATTTGGATGGGCACAAGCTGAATGCAAAGATACAACAGCTGAAAATCAAGTTGTTTGCATAAGATAACAAAACCATGTGACAATCTACCTTGATGGAGGGTTTAAGACTGAGATTACTTGGGCTTGGACAAGTGTTTACACCCAGAAAGTTTGCCCATTTCACCTCTCCATAATTTCGACTCTACCTCCTTGGTGCCATTCATCTCTACTTATTTGATATAATGACTCTTGAGATGGATTGAAATTGATCTAAAAACAGCTCAACACACTGTATTTTACTTTGTAAGTGGCCAGAACTCTTTTTTTTTTTTTTTTTTTTAATGTTGCAAATTACATTTACGTGAAATTTTATTTAAATGACTTCCTTGCTGGTTATAACATGCAGAATGTTTTGTGATTATTTTTTTCTTTTGCTAGTCTTAACAGTGGGCCACAAAAGTTTATGTTAACAGCTATGATAACACACCAACCACCAAGACTCAATTTTTTTCAATTTAAATGAACCGTGGTGGGGAATTTAGTATTTACCTATTGGTTGTAGATGCCAATTACAATTTTTTTTTGTCTCTTTATGTAATGGTAATTCAAGGCAAGCAACTATACTTATCCAAATAGTTTTTGCACTGCATTTGGCTACAGGTCATGAGTTTGACACATGTAAGCTATAGTGTCTTTGTTGATGAGATTTGGGGTAGCTGGGCATTCATTTGTACCAGTATACTGTTCATATGCTTGTATTTTGTCTAGTAAAAAAGGTTAAGATCTTGATATTTTGGATATTTTAACATCACAACTCATTTGGACTTCAAGTCTAATCCAATATTCAATTAATAATAATGTGATGTAGAAACTTAAAGCTGTAAAGTGCACATACACGGAACATGGGTGTGCAGTACTTCCTGCATGTAACACATGCACGCAACAACATGTGAATGTTACTGCACCACTGGACATCTTGCGTCCAGCAGGAAAACTTAGATTCTGGAAATTCTAATGAGGTAGGAGTAAATTCCCCTTTAAGGCTTAACATGTGAAAAGTATACTTTTTTGGCGTAAACCAAGACAAATTATTGTTCCATGCATATTTGTATACATCTTAACACTAATGTCTGGCGGGCATCTTTTAACAAAATATCAAGATCTTAACCTTTTTTTACAGCTTTAAGTTTCTACATCACATTATTAATTGAATATTGGATTAGACTTGACAAACAAAATATTTTTACTAAGCTCGGAGTAAATTCCCACTTTCAGCAGAGGAGTGTGAAAACAGCTTTTTGTCTCAAACTCTGCACATGTTTGATATTCACTGTGTAGTGATAGTCACTTGTGAAGTTCACATATTATTGCAACTATGTTTTGTGAGCTGTGGTAATATAAATGTGATAATATGTGAATTTCCCCTATTTTACATCATTCAGCACATTGAAGCTCAAACAAGAGGAACAAGACAAAACATTTGAGTGGAGGGTCTCTATGTTAAAGATTTTCAAATCTTAATGTATTTCAATAAAAAAGTGTCAACCAGGTTTGTCTCATGTGTATGTTTATGGGGGATCAAATTAATTAATTAAATATTTTCTTTTCTGATAATTATGTACATTTGAGTTGGACAAATGTAAATCAATTTCATGTAGTTAATGTAATTATTTCAGTTGAATTTGTTAAAAATTTGTTAGGCTAACTCAATGACATACTATTGTATCTATTTGAAAAAAATAATTTAGTCTTGCTCATTTATATTCTGTTGTATCTATTTGATATAAATTACTTAGGCTAACTGATTAACATTCTGTTGAATGGATTTTCTTAGTTTGAGTTGGGGCTACATATATTTATTGGATGGAAATCCTGCCCACAATTTAATTGCGTTCATCCAATGAGCCATTTTTTTGAGTGTAGAAACGTGTGTTTCGGCCTCTTCTGATGTTTTTGTGACGTTTCAAGCTTGTTACTGTCATTTCAACAGGGTTACATTAGTTTCTTAATAGAAGGTGTTAAACACACTTCTCTATAATAGAAACGTGCGTTTCGGCCTCTTCTGATGTTTTTGTGATGTTTTAACCTTGTTACTGTCATTTCAACAGTTTTACACTAGTTCCCTAACAGTAGCTGCTATACACACATCTCCATGCTACAAACGTGCGTTTCGGCCTCTTCTGATGTTTTTGTGATGTTTTAACCTTGTTACTGTCATTTCAACAGGATTACATTAGTTTCTTAATAGAAGCTGTTAAACACACTTCTCCATGCTAGAAACGTGCGTTTTGGCCTCTTCTGGTGTTTTTGTGATGTTTTAACCTTGTTACTGTCATTTCAACAGGATTACATTAGTTTCTTAATAGAAGCTGTTAAACACACTTCTCCATACTAGAAACGTGCGTTTTGGCCTCTTCTGGTGTTTTTGTGATGTTTTAACCTTGTTACTGTCATTTCAACAGGATTACATTAGTTTCTTAATAGAAGCTGTTAAACACACTTCTCCATGCTGGAAACGTGCGTTTCGGCCTATTCTGGGCTTTTTGTGACGTTTCAAGCTTGTTACTGTCATTTCAACAGTTTTAAACTAGTTTCTTAACAGTAGCTGCTATACACACTTCTCCATGCTGGAAACGTGCGTTTCGGCCTATTCTGGGCTTTTTGTGACGTTTCAAGCTTGTTACTTTCATTTCAACAGTTTTACACTAGTTTCTTAACAGTAGCTGCTATACACACATCTCCATGCTAGAAACGTGCGTTTCGGCCTCTTCTGATGTTTTTGTGATGTTTTAACCTTGTTACTGTCATTTCAACAGGATTACATTAGTTTCTTAATAGAAGCTGTTAAACACACTTCTCCATGCTGGAAACGTGTGTTTCGGCCTCTTCTGATGTTTTTGTGACGTTTCAAGCTTGTTACTGTCATTTCAACAGGGTTACATTAGTTTCTTAATAGAAGGTGTTAAACACACTTCTCTATAATAGAAACGTGCGTTTCGGCCTCTTCTGATGTTTTTGTGATGTTTTAACCTTGTTACTGTCATTTCAACAGTGTTACACTAGTTCCCTAACAGTAGCTGCTATACACACTTCTCCATGCTAGAAACGTGCGTTTCGGCCTCTTCTGGGCTTTTTGTGACGTTTCAAGCTTGTTACTGTCATTTCAACAGGATTACATTAGTTTCTTAATAGAAGCTGTTAAACACACTTCTCCATGCTAGAAACGTGCGTTTTGGCCTCTTCTGGTGTTTTTGTGATGTTTTAACCTTGTTACTGTCATTTCAACAGGATTACATTAGTTTCTTAATAGAAGCTGTTAAACACACTTCTCCATGCTGGAAACGTGCGTTTCGGCCTATTCTGGGCTTTTTGTGACGTTTCAAGCTTGTTACTGTCATTTCAACAGTTTTACACTAGTTTCTTAACAGTAGCTGCTATACACACTTCTCCATGCTGGAAACGTACGTTTCGGCCTATTCTGGGCTTTTTGTGACGTTTCAAGCTTGTTACTGTCATTTCAACAGTTTTACACTAGTTTCCTAACAGTAGCTGCTGTACACACATCTCCATGTTAGAAACGTGCGTTTCGGCCTCTTCTGATGTTTTTGTGATGTTTTAACCTTGTTACTGTCATTTCAACAGGATTACATTAGTTTCTTAATAGAAGTTTTTAAACACACATCTCCATGCTAGAAACGTGCGTTTCGGCCTCTTCTGATGTTTTTGTGATGTTTTAACCTTGTTACTGTCATTTCAACAGGATTACATTAGTTTCTTAATAGAAGGTGTTAAACACACTTCTCTATAATAGAAACGTGCGTTTCGGCCTCTTCTGATGTTTTTGTGACGTTTCAAGCTTGTTACTGTCATTTCAACAGTTTTACACTAGTTCCCTAACAGTAGCTGCTATACACACATCTCCATGCTAGAAACGTGCGTTTCGGCCTCTTCTGGTGTTTTTGTGATGTTTTAACCTTGTTACTGTCATTTCAACAGGATTACATTAGTTTCTTAATAGAAGCTGTTAAAAACACTTCTCCATGCTGGAAACGTGCGTTTCGGCCTATTCTGGGCTTTTTGTGACGTTTCAAGCTTGTTACTGTCATTTCAACAGTTTTACACTAGTTTCTTAACAGTAGCTGCTATACACACATCTCCATGCTAGAAACGTGCGTTACGGCCTCTTCTGATGTTTTTGTGACGTTTCAAGCTTGTTACTGTCATTTCAACAGGATTACATTAGTTTCTTAATAGAAGGTGTTAAACACACTTCTCCATGTTAGAAACGTGCGTTTTGGCCTCTTCTGGGCTTTTTGTGACGTTTCAAGCTTGTTACTGTCATTTCAACAGGATTACATTAGTTTCTTAATATAAGCTTTTAAACACACATCTCCATGCTAGAAACGTGCGTTTTGGCCTCTTCTGGGCTTTTTGTGACGTTTCAAGCTTGTTACTGTCATTTCAACAGTTTTACACTAGTTTCCTAACAGTAGCTGCTATACACACATCTCCATGCTAGAAACGTGTGTTTCGGCCTCTTCTGATGTTTTTGTGACGTTTCAAGCTTGTTACTGTCATTTCAACAGGATTACATTAGTTTCTTAATAGAAGGTGTTAAACAGACTTCTCTATAATAGAAACGTGCGTTTCGGCCTCTTCTGATGTTTTTGTGATGTTTTAACCTTGTTACTGTCATTTCAACAGTTTTACACTAGTTCCCTAACAGTAGCTGCTATACACACATCTCCATGCTAGAAACGTGCGTTTCGGCCTCTTCTGATGTTTTTGTGATGTTTTAACCTTGTTACTGTCATTTCAACAGGATTACATTAGTTTCTTAATAGAAGCTGTTAAACACATTTCTCCATGCTAGAAACATGCGTTTCGGCCTATTCTGGGCTTTTTGTGATGTTTCAAGCTTGTTACTGTCATTTCAACAGTTTTACACTAGTTTCTTAACAGAAGCAGCTATACACACATCTCCATGCTAGAAACGTGCGTTTCGGCCTCTTCTGGGCTTTTTGTGACGTTTCAAGCTTGTTACTGTCATTTCAACAGGATTACATTAGTTTCTTAATAGAAGCTGTTAAACCCACTTCTCCATGCTAGAAACGTGCGTTTTGGCCTCTTCTGGTGTTTTTGTGATGTTTTAACCTTGTTACTGTCATTTCAACAGGATTACATTAGTTTCTTAATAGAAGGTGTTAAACACACTTCTCTATAATAGAAACGTGCGTTTCGGCCTCTTCTGATGTTTTTGTGACGTTTCAAGCTTGTTACTGTCATTTCAACAGTTTTACACTAGTTCCCTAACAGTAGCTGCTATACACACATCTCCATGCTAGAAACGTGCGTTTCGGCCTCTTCTGGTGTTTTTGTGATGTTTTAACCTTGTTACTGTCATTTCAACAGGATTACATTAGTTTCTTAATAGAAGCTGTTAAAAACACTTCTCCATGCTGGAAACGTGCGTTTCGGCCTATTCTGGGCTTTTTGTGACGTTTCAAGCTTGTTACTGTCATTTCAACAGTTTTACACTAGTTTCTTAACAGTAGCTGCTATACACACATCTCCATGCTAGAAACGTGCGTTTCGGCCTCTTCTGATGTTTTTGTGACGTTTCAAGCTTGTTACTGTCATTTCAACAGGATTACATTAGTTTCTTAATAGAAGGTGTTAAACACACTTCTCCATGTTAGAAACGTGCGTTTTGGCCTCTTCTGATGTTTTTGTGACGTTTAAAGCTTGTTACTGTCATTTCAACAGTTTTACACTAGTTTCTTAACAGTAGCTGCTATACACACATCTCCATGCTAGAAACGTGTGTTTCGGCCTCTTCTGATGTTTTTGTGACGTTTCAAGCTTGTTACTGTCATTTCAACAGTTTTACACTAGTTCCCTAACAGTAGCTGCTATACACACATCTCCATGCTAGAAACGTGCGTTTCGGCCTCTTCTGATGTTTTTGTGATGTTTTAACCTTGTTACTGTCATTTCAACAGGATTACATTAGTTTCTTAATAGAAGGTGTTAAACACACTTCACTATAATAGAAACGTGCGTTTCGGCCTCTTCTGATGTTTTTGTGATGTTTTAACCTTGTTACTGTCATTTCAACAGTTTTACACTAGTTCCCTAACAGTAGCTGCTATACACACATCTCCATGCTAGAAACGTGCGTTTCGGCCTCTTCTGATGTTTTTGTGATGTTTTAACCTTGTTACTGTCATTTCAACAGGATTACATTAGTTTCTTAATAGAAGCTGTTAAACACATTTCTCCATGCTAGAAACATGCGTTTCGGCCTATTCTGGGCTTTTTGTGACGTTTCAAGCTTGTTACTGTCATTTCAACAGTTTTACACTAGTTTCTTAACAGTAGCTGCTATACACACATCTCCATGCTAGAAACGTGCGTTTCGGCCTCTTCTGATGTTTTTGTGACGTTTCAAGCTTGTTACTGTCATTTCAACAGGATTACATTAGTTTCTTAATAGAAGCTGTTAAACACACTTCTCCATGCTAGAAACGTGCGTTTTGGCCTCTTCTGGTGTTTTTGTGATGTTTTAACCTTGTTACTGTCATTTCAACAGGATTACATTAGTTTCTTAATAGAAGCTGTTAAACACACTTCTCCATGCTGGAAACGTGCGTTTTGGCCTCTTCTGGTGTTTTTGTGATGTTTTAACCTTGTTACTGTCATTTCAACAGGATTACATTAGTTTCTTAATAGAAGGTGTTAAACACACTTCTCCATGTTAGAAACGTGCGTTTTGGCCTCTTCTGGGCTTTTTGTGACGTTTCAAGCTTGTTACTGTCATTTCAACAGGATTACATTAGTTTCTTAATAGAAGCTGTTAAACACACTTCTCCATGCTAGAAAAGTGCGTTTCGGCCTCTTCTGGTGTTTTTGGGATGTTTTAACCTTGTTACTGTCATTTCAACAGGATTACATTAGTTTCTTAATAGAAGCTTTTAAACACACATCTCCATGCTAGAAACGTGCATTTCGGCCTCTTCTGATGTTTTTGTGATGTTTTAACCTTGTTACTGTCATTTCAACAGGATTACATTAGTTTCTTAATAGAAGGTGTTAAACACACTTCTCTATAATAGAAACGTGCGTTTCGGCCTCTTCTGATGTTTTTGTGACGTTTCAAGCTTGTTACTGTCATTTCAACAGTTTTACACTAGTTCCCTAACAGTAGCTGCTATACACACATCTCCATGCTAGAAACGTGCGTTTCGGCCTCTTCTGGTGTTTTTGTGATGTTTTAACCTTGTTACTGTCATTTCAACCGGATTACATTAGTTTCTTTATAGAAGGTGTTAAACACACTTCTCCATGTTAGAAACGTGCGTTTTGGCCTCTTCTGGGCTTTTTGTGACGTTTCAAGCTTGTTACTGTCATTTCAACAGGATTACATTAGTTTCTTAATAGAAGGTGTTAAACACACTTCTCTATAATAGAAACGTGCGTTTCGGCCTCTTCTGATGTTTTTGTGACGTTTCAAGCTTGTTACTGTCATTTCAACAGTTTTACACTAGTTTCCTAACAGTAGCTGCTATACACACATCTCCATGCTAGAAACGTGCGTTTCGGCCTCTTCTGATGTTTTTGTGATGTTTTAACCTTGTTACTGTCATTTCAACAGTTTTACACTAGTTCCCTAACAGTAGCTGCAATACACACATCTCCATGCTAGAAACGTGCGTTTCGGCCTCTTCTGATGTTTTTGTGATGTTTTAACCTTGTTACTGTCATTTCAACAGGATTACATTAGTTTCTTAATAGAAGGTGTTAAACACACTTCTCTATAATAGAAACGTGCGTTTCGGCCTCTTCTGATGTTTTTGTGATGTTTTAACCTTGTTACTGTCATTTCAACAGTTTTACACTAGTTCCCTAACAGTAGCTGCTATACACACATCTCCATGCTAGAAACGTGCGTTTCGGCCTCTTCTGATGTTTTTGTGATGTTTTAACCTTGTTACTGTCATTTCAACAGGATTACATTAGTTTCTTAATAGAAGCTGTTAAACACATTTCTCCATGCTAGAAACATGCGTTTCGGCCTATTCTGGGCTTTTTGTGACGTTTCAAGCTTGTTACTGTCATTTCAACAGTTTTACACTAGTTTCTTAACAGTAGCTGCTATACACACATCTCCATGCTAGAAACGTGCGTTTCGGCCTCTTCTGATGTTTTTGTGACGTTTCAGGCTTGTTACTGTCATTTCAACAGGATTACATTAGTTTCTTAATAGAAGCTGTTAAACACACTTCTCTATGCTAGAAACGTGCGTTTCGGCCTCTTCTGGGCTTTTTGTGACGTTTCAAGCTTGTTACTGTCATTTCAACAGGATTACATTAGTTTCTTAATAGAAGCTGTTAAACACACTTCTCCATGCTAGAAACGTGCGTTTTGGCCTCTTCTGGTGTTTTTGTGATGTTTTAACCTTGTTACTGTCATTTCAACAGGATTACATTAGTTTCTTAATAGAAGCTGTTAAACACACTTCTCCATACTAGAAACGTGCGTTTTGGCCTCTTCTGGTGTTTTTGTGATGTTTTAACCTTGTTACTGTCATTTCAACAGGATTACATTAGTTTCTTAATAGAAGCTGTTAAACACACTTCTCCATGCTGGAAACGTGCGTTTCGGCCTATTCTGGGCTTTTTGTGACGTTTCAAGCTTGTTACTATCATTTCAACAGTTTTACACTAGTTTCTTAACAGTAGCTGCTATACACACATCTCCATGCTAGAAACGTGCGTTTCGGCCTCTTCTGATGTTTTTGTGATGTTTTAACCTTGTTACTGTCATTTCAACAGGATTACATTAGTTTCTTAATAGAAGGTGTTAAACACACTTCTCTATAATAGAAACGTGCGTTTCGGCCTCTTCTGATGTTTTTGTGATGTTTTAACCTTGTTACTGTCATTTCAACAGTTTTACACTAGTTCCCTAACAGTAGCTGCTATACACACATCTCCATGCTAGAAACGTGCGTTTCGGCCTCTTCTGATGTTTTTGTGACGTTTCAAGCTTGTTACTGTCATTTAAACAGGATTACATTAGTTTCTTAATAGAAGCTGTTAAACACACTTCTCCATGCTAGAAACGTGCGTTTCGGCCTCTTCTGGGCTTTTTGTGACGTTTCAAGCTTGTTACTGTCATTTCAACAGGATTACATTAGTTTCTTAATAGAAGCTGTTAAACACACTTCTCCATGCTAGAAACGTGCGTTTTGGCCTCTTCTGGTGTTTTTGTGATGTTTTAACCTTGTTACTGTCATTTCAACAGGGTTACATTAGTTTCTTAATAGAAGGTGTTAAACACACTTCTCTATAATAGAAACGTGCGTTTCGGCCTCTTCTGATGTTTTTGTGATGTTTTAACCTTGTTACTGTCATTTCAACAGTTTTACACTAGTTCCCTAACAGTAGCTGCTATACACACATCTCCATGCTAGAAACGTGCGTTTCGGCCTATTCTGGGCTTTTTGTGACGTTTCAAGCTTGTTACTGTCATTTCAACAGTTTTACACTAGTTTCTTAACAGTAGCTGCTATACACACATCTCCATGCTAGAAACGTGCGTTTCAGCCTCTTCTGATGTTTTTGTGACGTTTCAAGCTTGTTACTGTCATTTCAACAGGATTACATTAGTTTCTTAATAGAAGCTGTTAAACACACTTCTCCATGCTAGAAACGTGCGTTTCGGCCTCTTCTGGGCTTTTTGTGACGTTTCAAGCTTGTTACTGTCATTTCAACAGGATTACATTAGTTTCTTAATATAAGCTGTTAAACACACTTCTCCATACTAGAAACGTGCGTTTTGGCCTCTTCTGGTGTTTTTGTGATGTTTTAACCTTGTTACTGTCATTTCAACAGTTTTACACTAGTTCCCTAACAGTAGCTGCTATACACACATCTCCATGCTAGAAACGTGCGTTTCGGCCTCTTCTGGTGTTTTTGTGATGTTTTAACCTTGTTACTGTCATTTCAACAGGATTACATTAGTTTCTTAATAGAAGCTGTTAAAAACACTTCTCCATGCTGGAAATGTGCGTTTCGGCCTATTCTGGGCTTTTTGTGACGTTTCAAGCTTGTTACTGTCATTTCAACAGTTTTACACTAGTTTCTTAACAGTAGCTGCTATACACACATCTCCATGCTAGAAACGTGCGTTTCGGCCTCTTCTGATGTTTTTGTGACGTTTCAAGCTTGTTACTGTCATTTCAACAGGATTACATTAGTTTCTTAATATAAGCTTTTAAACACACATCTCCATGCTAGAAACGTGCGTTTTGGCCTCTTCTGGTGTTTTTGTGATGTTTTAACCTTGTTACTGTCATTTCAAACGGATTACATTAGTTTCTTAATAGAAGCTGTTAAACACACTTCTCCATGCTGGAAACGTGCGTTTCGGCCTATTCTGGGCTTTTTGTGACGTTTCAAGCTTGTTACTGTCATTTCAACAGGATTACATTAGTTTCTTAATAGAAGCTGTTAAACACACTTCTCCATGCTAGAAACGTGCGTTTTGGCCTCTTCTGGTGTTTTTGTGATGTTTTAACCTTGTTACTGTCATTTCAACAGGATTACATTAGTTTCTTAATAGAAGCTGACACACTTCTCCATACTAGAAACGTGCGTTTTGGCCTCTTCTGGTGTTTTTGTGATGTTTTAACCTTGTTACTGTCATTTCAACAGGATTACATTAGTTTCTTAATAGAAGCTGTTAAACACACTTCTCCATGCTGGAAACGTGCGTTTCGGCCTATTCTGGGCTTTTTGTGACGTTTCAAGCTTGTTACTGTCATTTCAACAGTTTTACACTAGTTTCTTAACAGTAGCTGCTATACACACATCTCCATGCTAGAAACGTGCGTTTCGGCCTCTTCTGATGTTTTTGTGACGTTTCAAGCTTGTTACTGTCATTTCAACAGTTTTACACTAGTTTCCTAACAGTAGCTGCTATACACACATCTCCATGTTAGAAACGTGCGTTTCGGCCTCTTCTGATGTTTTTGTGATGTTTTAACCTTGTTACTGTCATTTCAACAGGATTACATTAGTTTCTTAATAAAAGCTTTTAAACACACATCTCCATGCTAGAAACGTGCGTTTCGGCCTCTTCTGATGTTTTTGTGATGTTTTAACCTTGTTACTGTCATTTCAACAGGATTACATTAGTTTCTTAATAGAAGGTGTTAAACACACTTCTCTATAATAGAAACGTGCGTTTCGGCCTCTTCTGATGTTTTTGTGACGTTTCAAGCTTGTTACTGTCATTTCAACAGTTTTACACTAGTTCCCTAACAGTAGCTGCTATACACACATCTCCATGCTAGAAACGTGCGTTTCGGCCTCTTCTGGTGTTTTTGTGATGTTTTAACCTTGTTACTGTCATTTCAACAGGATTACATTAGTTTCTTAATAGAAGCTGTTAAAAACACTTCTCCATGCTGGAAACGTGCGTTTCGGCCTATTCTGGGCTTTTTGTGACGTTTCAAGCTTGTTACTGTCATTTCAACAGTTTTACACTAGTTTCTTAATAGAAGCTGTTAAACACACTTCTCCATGCTAGAAACGTGCGTTTCGGCCTCTTCTGATGTTTTTGTGACGTTTCAAGCTTGTTACTGTCATTTCAACAGGATTACATTAGTTTCTTAATAGAAGGTGTTAAACACACTTCTCCATGTTAGAAACGTGCGTTTTGGCCTCTTCTGATGTTTTTGTGATGTTTTAACCTTGTTACTGTCATTTCAACAGTTTTACACTAGTTCCCTAACAGTAGCTGCTATACACACATCTCCATGCTAGAAACGTGCGTTTCGGCCTCTTCTGATGTTTTTGTGATGTTTTAACCTTGTTACTGTCATTTCAACAGGATTACATTAGTTTCTTAATAGAAGGTGTTAAACACACTTCTCTATAATAGAAACGTGCGTTTCGGCCTCTTCTGATGTTTTTGTGATGTTTTAACCTTGTTACTGTCATTTCAACAGTTTTACACTAGTTCCCTAACAGTAGCTGCTATACACACATCTCCATGCTAGAAACGTGCGTTTCGGCCTCTTCTGATGTTTTTGTGATGTTTTAACCTTGTTACTGTCATTTCAACAGGATTACATTAGTTTCTTAATAGAAGCTGTTAAACACATTTCTCCATGCTAGAAACATGCGTTTCGGCCTATTCTGGGCTTTTTGTGACGTTTCAAGCTTGTTACTGTCATTTCAACAGTTTTACACTAGTTTCTTAACAGTAGCTGCAATACACACATCTCCATGCTAGAAACGTGCGTTTCGGCCTCTTCTGATGTTTTTGTGACGTTTCAAGCTTGTTACTGTCATTTCAACAAGATTACATTAGTTTCTTAATAGAAGCTGTTAAACACACTTCTCCATGCTAGAAACGTGCGTTTCGGCCTCTTCTGGGCTTTTTGTGACGTTTCAAGCTTGTTACTGTCATTTCAACAGGATTACATTAGTTTCTTAATAGAAGCTGTTAAACACACTTCTCCATGCTAGAAACGTGCGTTTTGGCCTCTTCTGGTGTTTTTGTGATGTTTTAACCTTGTTACTGTCATTTCAACAGGATTACATTAGTTTCTTAATAGAAGCTGTTAAACACACTTCTCCATACTAGAAACGTGCGTTTCGGCCTCTTCTGGGCTTTTTGTGACGTTTCAAGCTTGTTACTGTCATTTCAACAGGATTACATTAGTTTCTTAATAGAAGCTGTTAAACACACTTCTCCATGCTAGAAACGTGCGTTTTGGCCTCTTCTGGTGTTTTTGTGATGTTTAAACCTTGTTACTGTCATTTCAACAGGGTTACATTAGTTTCTTAATAGAAGCTGTTAAACACACTTCTCCATGCTAGAAACGCGCGTTTCGGCCTCTTCTGATGTTTTTGTGATGTTTTAACCTTGTTACTGTCATTTCAACAGTTTTACACTAGTTCCCTAACAGTAGCTGCTATACACACATCTCCATGCTAGAAACGTGCGTTTCGGCCTATTCTGGGCTTTTTGTGACGTTTCAAGCTTGTTACTGTCATTTCAACAGTTTTACACTAGTTTCTTAACAGTAGCTGCTATACACACATCTCCATGCTAGAAACGTGCGTTTCAGCCTCTTCTGATGTTTTTGTGACGTTTCAAGCTTGTTACTGTCATTTCAACAGGATTACATTAGTTTCTTAATAGAAGCTGTTAAACACACTTCTCCATGCTAGAAACGTGCGTTTCGGCCTCTTCTGGGCTTTTTGTGACGTTTCAAGCTTGTTACTGTCATTTCAACAGGATTACATTAGTTTCTTAATATAAGCTGTTAAACACACTTCTCCATGCTGGAAACGTGCGTTTCGGCCTATTCTGGTGCTTTTTGTGATGTTTCAAGCTTGTTACTGTCATTTCAACAGTTTTACACTAGTTTCTTAACAGTAGCTGCTATACACACTTCTCCATGCTGGAAACGTACGTTTCGGCCTATTCTGGGCTTTTTGTGACGTTTCAAGCTTGTTACTGTCATTTCAACAGTTTTACACTAGTTTCCTAACAGTAGCTGCTGTACACACATCTCCATGTTAGAAACGTGCGTTTCGGCCTCTTCTGATGTTTTTGTGATGTTTTAACCTTGTTACTGTCATTTCAACAGGATTACATTAGTTTCTTAATAGAAGCTTTTAAACACACATCTCCATGCTAGAAACGTGCGTTTCGGCCTCTTCTGATGTTTTTGTGATGTTTTAACCTTGTTACTGTCATTTCAACAGGATTACATTAGTTTCTTAATAGAAGGTGTTAAACACACTTCTCTATAATAGAAACGTGCGTTTCGGCCTCTTCTGATGTTTTTGTGACGTTTCAAGCTTGTTACTGTCATTTCAACAGTTTTACACTAGTTCCCTAACAGTAGCTGCTATACACACATCTCCATGCTAGAAACGTGCGTTTCGGCCTCTTCTGGTGTTTTTGTGATGTTTTAACCTTGTTACTGTCATTTCAACAGGATTACATTAGTTTCTTAATAGAAGCTGTTAAAAACACTTCTCCATGCTGGAAACGTGCGTTTCGGCCTATTCTGGGCTTTTTGTGACGTTTCAAGCTTGTTACTGTCATTTCAACAGTTTTACACTAGTTTCTTAACAGTAGCTGCTATACACACATCTCCATGCTAGAAACGTGCGTTACGGCCTCTTCTGATGTTTTTGTGACGTTTCAAGCTTGTTACTGTCATTTCAACAGGATTACATTAGTTTCTTAATAGAAGGTGTTAAACACACTTCTCCATGTTAGAAACGTGCGTTTTGGCCTCTTCTGGTGCTTTTTGTGACGTTTCAAGCTTGTTACTGTCATTTCAACAGGATTACATTAGTTTCTTAATATAAGCTTTTAAACACACATCTCCATGCTAGAAACGTGCGTTTTGGCCTCTTCTGGGCTTTTTGTGACGTTTCAAGCTTGTTACTGTCATTTCAACAGTTTTACACTAGTTTCCTAACAGTAGCTGCTATACACACATCTCCATGCTAGAAACGTGTGTTTCGGCCTCTTCTGATGTTTTTGTGACGTTTCAAGCTTGTTACTGTCATTTCAACAGGATTACATTAGTTTCTTAATAGAAGGTGTTAAACAGACTTCTCTATAATAGAAACGTGCGTTTCGGCCTCTTCTGATGTTTTTGTGATGTTTTAACCTTGTTACTGTCATTTCAACAGTTTTACACTAGTTCCCTAACAGTAGCTGCTATACACACATCTCCATGCTAGAAACGTGCGTTTCGGCCTCTTCTGATGTTTTTGTGATGTTTTAACCTTGTTACTGTCATTTCAACAGGATTACATTAGTTTCTTAATAGAAGCTGTTAAACACATTTCTCCATGCTAGAAACATGCGTTTCGGCCTATTCTGGTGCTTTTTGTGATGTTTCAAGCTTGTTACTGTCATTTCAACAGTTTTACACTAGTTTCTTAACAGAAGCAGCTATACACACATCTCCATGCTAGAAACGTGCGTTTCGGCCTCTTCTGGTGCTTTTTGTGACGTTTCAAGCTTGTTACTGTCATTTCAACAGGATTACATTAGTTTCTTAATAGAAGCTGTTAAACCCACTTCTCCATGCTAGAAACGTGCGTTTTGGCCTCTTCTGGTGTTTTTGTGATGTTTTAACCTTGTTACTGTCATTTCAACAGGATTACATTAGTTTCTTAATAGAAGGTGTTAAACACACTTCTCTATAATAGAAACGTGCGTTTCGGCCTCTTCTGATGTTTTTGTGACGTTTCAAGCTTGTTACTGTCATTTCAACAGTTTTACACTAGTTCCCTAACAGTAGCTGCTATACACACATCTCCATGCTAGAAACGTGCGTTTCGGCCTCTTCTGGTGTTTTTGTGATGTTTTAACCTTGTTACTGTCATTTCAACAGGATTACATTAGTTTCTTAATAGAAGCTGTTAAAAACACTTCTCCATGCTGGAAACGTGCGTTTCGGCCTATTCTGGGCTTTTTGTGACGTTTCAAGCTTGTTACTGTCATTTCAACAGTTTTACACTAGTTTCTTAACAGTAGCTGCTATACACACATCTCCATGCTAGAAACGTGCGTTTCGGCCTCTTCTGATGTTTTTGTGACGTTTCAAGCTTGTTACTGTCATTTCAACAGGATTACATTAGTTTCTTAATAGAAGGTGTTAAACACACTTCTCCATGTTAGAAACGTGCGTTTTGGCCTCTTCTGATGTTTTTGTGACGTTTAAAGCTTGTTACTGTCATTTCAACAGTTTTACACTAGTTTCTTAACAGTAGCTGCTATACACACATCTCCATGCTAGAAACGTGTGTTTCGGCCTCTTCTGATGTTTTTGTGACGTTTCAAGCTTGTTACTGTCATTTCAACAGTTTTACACTAGTTCCCTAACAGTAGCTGCTATACACACATCTCCATGCTAGAAACGTGCGTTTCGGCCTCTTCTGATGTTTTTGTGATGTTTTAACCTTGTTACTGTCATTTCAACAGGATTACATTAGTTTCTTAATAGAAGGTGTTAAACACACTTCACTATAATAGAAACGTGCGTTTCGGCCTCTTCTGATGCTTTTTGTGATGTTTTAACCTTGTTACTGTCATTTCAACAGTTTTACACTAGTTCCCTAACAGTAGCTGCTATACACACATCTCCATGCTAGAAACGTGCGTTTCGGCCTCTTCTGATGTTTTTGTGATGTTTTAACCTTGTTACTGTCATTTCAACAGGATTACATTAGTTTCTTAATAGAAGCTGTTAAACACATTTCTCCATGCTAGAAACATGCGTTTCGGCCTCTTCTGGGCTTTTTGTGACGTTTCAAGCTTGTTACTGTCATTTCAACAGTTTTACACTAGTTTCTTAACAGTAGCTGCTATACACACATCTCCATGCTAGAAACGTGCGTTTCGGCCTCTTCTGATGTTTTTGTGACGTTTCAAGCTTGTTACTGTCATTTCAACAGGATTACATTAGTTTCTTAATAGAAGCTGTTAAACACACTTCTCCATGCTAGAAACGTGCGTTTTGGCCTCTTCTGGTGTTTTTGTGATGTTTTAACCTTGTTACTGTCATTTCAACAGGATTACATTAGTTTCTTAATAGAAGCTGTTAAACACACTTCTCCATGCTAGAAACGTGCGTTTTGGCCTCTTCTGGTGTTTTTGTGATGTTTTAACCTTGTTACTGTCATTTCAACAGGATTACATTAGTTTCTTAATAGAAGGTGTTAAACACACTTCTCCATGCTAGAAACGTGCGTTTCGGCCTCTTCTGGGCTTTTTGTGACGTTTCAAGCTTGTTACTGTCATTTCAACAGGATTACATTAGTTTCTTAATAGAAGCTGTTAAACACACTTCTCCATGCTAGAAACGTGCGTTTCGGCCTCTTCTGGTGTTTTTGTGATGTTTTAACCTTGTTACTGTCATTTCAACAGGATTACATTAGTTTCTTAATAGAAGCTTTTAAACACACATCTCCATGCTAGAAACGTGCGTTTCGGCCTCTTCTGATGTTTTTGTGATGTTTTAACCTTGTTACTGTCATTTCAACAGGATTACATTAGTTTCTTAATAGAAGGTGTTAAACACACTTCTCTATAATAGAAACGTGCGTTTCGGCCTCTTCTGATGCTTTTTGTGACGTTTCAAGCTTGTTACTGTCATTTCAACAGTTTTACACTAGTTCCCTAACAGTAGCTGCTATACACACATCTCCATGCTAGAAACGTGCGTTTCGGCCTCTTCTGGTGTTTTTGTGATGTTTTAACCTTGTTACTGTCATTTCAACAGGATTACATTAGTTTCTTAATAGAAGGTGTTAAACACACTTCTCCATGTTAGAAACGTGCGTTTTGGCCTCTTCTGGGCTTTTTGTGACGTTTCAAGCTTGTTACTGTCATTTCAACAGGATTACATTAGTTTCTTAATAGAAGCTGTTAAACACACATCTCCATGACTAGAAACGTGCGTTTCGGCCTCTTCTGATGTTTTTGTGACGTTTCAAGCTTGTTACTGTCATTTCAACAGTTTTACACTAGTTTCCTAACAGTAGCTGCTATACACACATCTCCATGCTAGAAACGTGCGTTTCGGCCTCTTCTGGTGCTTTTTGTGATGTTTCAAGCTTGTTACTGTCATTTCAACAGTTTTACACTAGTTTCCTAACAGTAGCTGCTAATACACACTTCTCCATGCTAGAAACGTGCGTTTCGGCCTCTTCTGATGTTTTTGTGATGTTTTAACCTTGTTACTGTCATTTCAACAGGATTACATTAGTTTCTTAATAGAAGCTGTTAAACACACTTCTCCATGCTAGAAACGTGCGTTTCGGCCTCTTCTGGTGTTTTTGTGATGTTTTAACCTTGTTACTGTCATTTCAACAGGTTTACACTAGTTTCCTAACAGTAGCTGCTATACACACTTCTCCATGCTAGAAACGTGCGTTTCGGCCTCTTCTGATGTTTTTGTGATGTTTTAACCTTGTTACTGTCATTTCAACAGGATTACATTAGTTTCTTAATAGAAGCTGTTAAACACACTTCTCCATGCTAGAAACGTGCGTTTCGGCCTCTTCTGATGCTTTTTGTGACGTTTCAAGCTTGTTACTGTCATTTCAACAGTTTTACACTAGTTTCTTAACAGTAGCTGCTATACACACATCTCCATGCTAGAAACGTGCGTTTCGGCCTCTTCTGATGTTTTTGTGACGTTTCAAGCTTGTTACTGTCATTTCAACAGGATTACATTAGTTTCTTAATAGAAGCTGTTAAACACACTTCTCCATGCTAGAAACGTGCGTTTCGGCCTCTTCTGGGCTTTTTGTGACGTTTCAAGCTTGTTACTGTCATTTCAACAGGATTACATTAGTTTCTTAATAGAAGCTGTTAAACACACTTCTCCATGCTAGAAACGTGCGTTTTGGCCTCTTCTGGTGTTTTTGTGATGTTTTAACCTTGTTACTGTCATTTCAACAGGATTACATTAGTTTCTTAATAGAAGCTGTTAAACACACTTCTCCATACTAGAAACGTGCGTTTTGGCCTCTTCTGGTGTTTTTGTGATGTTTTAACCTTGTTACTGTCATTTCAACAGGATTACATTAGTTTCTTAATAGAAGCTGTTAAACACACTTCTCCATGCTGGAAACGTGCGTTTCGGCCTATTCTGGGCTTTTTGTGACGTTTCAAGCTTGTTACTGTCATTTCAACAGTTTTACACTAGTTTCTTAACAGTAGCTGCTATACACACATCTCCATGCTAGAAACGTGCGTTTCGGCCTCTTCTGATGTTTTTGTGACGTTTCAAGCTTGTTACTGTCATTTCAACAGGATTACATTAGTTTCTTAATAGAAGGTGTTAAACACACTTCTCTATAATAGAAACGTGCGTTTCGGCCTCTTCTGATGTTTTTGTGATGTTTTAACCTTGTTACTGTCATTTCAACAGTTTTACACTAGTTCCCTAACAGTAGCTGCTATACACACATCTCCATGCTAGAAACGTGCGTTTCGGCCTCTTCTGATGTTTTTGTGATGTTTTAACCTTGTTACTGTCATTTCAACAGGATTACATTAGTTTCTTAATAGAAGCTGTTAAACACACTTCTCCATGCTAGAAACGTGCGTTTCGGCCTCTTCTGGGCTTTTTGTGACGTTTCAAGCTTGTTACTGTCATTTCAACAGGATTACATTAGTTTCTTAATAGAAGCTGTTAAACACACTTCTCCATGCTAGAAACGTGCGTTTTGGCCTCTTCTGGTGTTTTTGTGATGTTTTAACCTTGTTACTGTCATTTCAACAGGGTTACATTAGTTTCTTAATAGAAGGTGTTAAACACACTTCTCTATAATAGAAACGTGCGTTTCGGCCTCTTCTGATGTTTTTGTGATGTTTTAACCTTGTTACTGTCATTTCAACAGTTTTACACTAGTTCCCTAACAGTAGCTGCTATACACACATCTCCATGCTAGAAACGTGCGTTTCGGCCTATTCTGGGCTTTTTGTGACGTTTCAAGCTTGTTACTGTCATTTCAACAGTTTTACACTAGTTTCTTAACAGTAGCTGCTATACACACATCTCCATGCTAGAAACGTGCGTTTCAGCCTCTTCTGATGTTTTTGTGACGTTTCAAGCTTGTTACTGTCATTTCAACAGGATTACATTAGTTTCTTAATAGAAGCTGTTAAACACACTTCTCCATGCTAGAAACGTGCGTTTCGGCCTCTTCTGGGCTTTTTGTGACGTTTCAAGCTTGTTACTGTCATTTCAACAGGATTACATTAGTTTCTTAATATAAGCTGTTAAACACACTTCTCCATACTAGAAACGTGCGTTTTGGCCTCTTCTGGTGTTTTTGTGATGTTTTAACCTTGTTACTGTCATTTCAACAGTTTTACACTAGTTCCCTAACAGTAGCTGCTATACACACATCTCCATGCTAGAAACGTGCGTTTCGGCCTCTTCTGGTGTTTTTGTGATGTTTTAACCTTGTTACTGTCATTTCAACAGGATTACATTAGTTTCTTAATAGAAGCTGTTAAAAACACTTCTCCATGCTGGAAATGTGCGTTTCGGCCTATTCTGGGCTTTTTGTGACGTTTCAAGCTTGTTACTGTCATTTCAACAGTTTTACACTAGTTTCTTAACAGTAGCTGCTATACACACATCTCCATGCTAGAAACGTGCGTTTCGGCCTCTTCTGATGTTTTTGTGACGTTTCAAGCTTGTTACTGTCATTTCAACAGGATTACATTAGTTTCTTAATATAAGCTTTTAAACACACATCTCCATGCTAGAAACGTGCGTTTTGGCCTCTTCTGGTGTTTTTGTGATGTTTTAACCTTGTTACTGTCATTTCAACACGGATTACATTAGTTTCTTAATAGAAGCTGTTAAACACACTTCTCCATGCTGGAAACGTGCGTTTCGGCCTATTCTGGGCTTTTTGTGACGTTTCAAGCTTGTTACTGTCATTTCAACAGGATTACATTAGTTTCTTAATAGAAGCTGTTAAACACACTTCTCCATGCTAGAAACGTGCGTTTTGGCCTCTTCTGGTGTTTTTGTGATGTTTTAACCTTGTTACTGTCATTTCAACAGGATTACATTAGTTTCTTAATAGAAGCTGACACACTTCTCCATACTAGAAACGTGCGTTTTGGCCTCTTCTGGTGTTTTTGTGATGTTTTAACCTTGTTACTGTCATTTCAACAGGATTACATTAGTTTCTTAATAGAAGCTGTTAAACACACTTCTCCATGCTGGAAACGTGCGTTTCGGCCTATTCTGGGCTTTTTGTGACGTTTCAAGCTTGTTACTGTCATTTCAACAGTTTTACACTAGTTTCTTAACAGTAGCTGCTATACACACATCTCCATGCTAGAAACGTGCGTTTCGGCCTCTTCTGATGTTTTTGTGACGTTTCAAGCTTGTTACTGTCATTTCAACAGTTTTACACTAGTTTCCTAACAGTAGCTGCTATACACACATCTCCATGTTAGAAACGTGCGTTTCGGCCTCTTCTGATGTTTTTGTGATGTTTTAACCTTGTTACTGTCATTTCAACAGGATTACATTAGTTTCTTAATAAAAGCTTTTAAACACACATCTCCATGCTAGAAACGTGCGTTTCGGCCTCTTCTGATGTTTTTGTGATGTTTTAACCTTGTTACTGTC